>ARYC01001803.1:0-112619 GCA_000711775.1 Oxytricha trifallax
TGTGTCCGGAATTTGTGTCCATTTTGGAAATGTGTCCATTTGATTAGAGGTGATGTTTGTTACAATGTAACAAACATCAAAATTTGGTCGAGTACCTGCAAAGAAATGAAATTATCTCAAGGAGCGATTTTTTTCACGACTTGACTCTAGAAGGAATAATGTAGATCAAAACATAAGCTACATGTTCCATCCTACTCATAATTCATGAAAAAAATCACTCAGAGAGATATTTCATTTTTAGTGAAAGTCAAAAAATATTTATACGAATTCGTGTATTTTAACGATAAAAATGAGTATGAAACTCCTGATGAAAGACTCAAAGAAGATAAAATGTAGACCTTGATTAAATGCACAAAAAACTTATATAGACCAAGTCCTCAAGTAATTTGGTTGAAGAGATAAGAAAGGAAGAAGTTTGGGGCAGAGAAATATTTAAAATCGATTTATCTCGATGGGGTAAAAATTTTTTGTGAATACAACAAGAATGAAAGTTAGTCGTTAAATTTTTCTCTACATCTTATACTTTTAAAATTTTTTCATAGCTATTTTGTATAGAAAGATATTAATTTATCAGGAGTTAAAATTTTTAAAAGTTAAATTTAAAGGGTCTACAGTTAAGATATGATAAATCTAATTTGATTTATCGATGAGTCAAATTATTGGCTGTTAAAATATATCAAATTCAAATCAATATCAGTTAAAACGATACTATAAAATCAAAAAATACTAAAATTCCATATTTAATTTATATTTAAGTTTTATTTTAACAATTTCCCATTTTAAATCTATTTTGATAATAGCATTCTTCTCGTCTATAGGTAGTGCAGAGGTATTCTAGTAATTTAGACAAGTTCAGGAATTAATCTCTGATGCTGTTGAATCGGCCAAAATTTGAATATCAACCAAATATTAAGATAGAAATCAAAAATTATACATATAAAATATTCTTAAACATTTTATTGTTGGCTACCTCAAGCGAATATTTTTATATATTTTTCTCGTTTGGGGAAGCTTAGTAAATGATAACATTTTTAATAGATATTTTACTATTTATATAAATAGAGATATATAATAAATTAAATGTATTTCAGAAATATTTAAAAGTTGCATGATTTAATTTATCAAATATTACCATAAATATTTCTTTCATTCATCAAATCTAAACTATGATAGTTAAAATAACTTAATTTTATTCATATTTTATTGGAGCTTGCCATACCAACTTTCTAAGTTGTTAAAATGATATCTCATTTTTTCTAACCACTAAAGTTTTAATTTTTCTGATAATTAAAAATAATTTTCTCTTAAATTACCACTCTTTCTTTATACTTATCATAGTGATTCTAGTTATTGAGAATAACTTCCCAAAGCGAGAACTTTACTATAATATTCTTTTGATTATGAATATATAATATTTATAAAAAGGAAAGTGGAAATGTATATTTTTGCATTTTATTTTACAATCTGGCGATCCGTTTAATTTTAGCTGAATATATTAGAAAGAGCTTCCACGTAATTACGAGGGCCAGGGATATAAGGCTGAGTCTCATTAGATTGTTCATCAATGTTTTAGGCCTGCTCTTTTATTATCTTTTTATCTTTCAGTTCTTCTTGTCTAATTCAGCTGCACATTCCCTTCATCATACCAAATATGCTGCCTTAATCTTCACCTATAAATTATTCTTGAAATTAATTCAAAATAAGTAGAATCTAGCTTTCTTTAAATTGCGTGCTTTATTAAATTTCCTTATTGCAAATGAAATCCAGAAAAATTTGAATGGGAAAGGTACATGGGCACCACTGGTATCTCCCTGAAAAAAAAACTAAGGAAGTTGGAATGTCTGACTCAGACAAATGTCCTTGGAGCTGAGATGTTGAAGTCTAACATTTTGCTCTACCTACCCTATTTCAATTACCAAGGCGCCTTTTCACATGTCTGTATCTTTTGAATTGTTTGGTGGAAATATTCTTGAACATAAGTTCCAGTTCTTTTTGTCTAACGTGGCTTTCTTCTGTTGAATACATGAAACCTCACTTAATGTTATAGACATTGAGTTAGGCGATTTTCTACTATCTTGATAGCTAATTTGGTCATTATAGGGTATTTTCTAATTTGGATAGAATAGATTCATGAGCATCTCAACTACTATCAAAATGTTCCAGAGTACCGCCACCATTGTTGTTTTCAAGTACTCCTGTCTATTATTGCTCCTCAATAATTTCGATCCAGAATGGCGCTTATTCTGTTACGAAGATTTAGAAACTGATTTAAGCGGTGTAAACCAACGAGTTCAAGGCTTTGTAATTATTTTACACTTTCATTCTTGCATTTATACAAGTATTACTAAACCAAATGTAGTTTCTATAGCATTTGTCACTTAGCATATACATATAGCAAGTACTACCCCAGATAAGCTCGAAAAAATCTTTTAATATCTCAAAGAGTCCCAAGGCTTGTTGCAATAACCCGAGTAATGTGATATTTTTGATAGAGCATTTTCTACTCAAGTTTATTATTGTTTTTATGCGATATTAGCACTTGTAATCATAATCTCTTTAAAATAAGTTGAAATTTAAATGCAAATTAATCAAATATGAATTATAGAAATGAAATATTTGTCTAACTTAATTATTTTTACCATCATTTTTCCATTTTCCTTCGTATTTTAATCGTCAGCATGACCATTAATTATTCTCATTTTTTATAAAAAATTCAGACTTCAGCCCAGTCCTTCTTTTGCTTTTACCAGGTGCAATTCATGTCAATAATACATATTAAATTTTTGTTTAGCTTATAATTTATTGAATGACACTTCACCTTCTGATCAGATATGTTAAATATTCTAATATTCTTTATAATATTAATAGAGTTCACTTTAATATATCGTAAATGGAGGCTCAGTATTCTTAAAAAATGAGCCATTACTTCAAATCTTGCCCTCTCGTATATTAAGTTGTGGTATTAGATATCAAGCCTCTATAATGTGCAAGCTCCACTAATGATCAATTTGAGATATTCCTTTGTTATGATTAGTGTTGAATGAAGTTTAATGCAATCCAGATTTTATTGGGGATAAATTTTTATATAAATTAAATAGAACTCAATATTAAATTATTTAATCAAACAAGAATTTAAAGTTGGTACCATAATGATTAATGATTATAGTAAGGCTAAATTGAAATAGTAGATGATTTAAATTGCTTAAATAAATTTATATTTACTATAAATGCTTTAAATACTTTTAATTAATATATTTTTATTTGATTTTACTCTAAAAATCTTCCTTTTTTAATTGATTTCATACTTTTATTAAGTTTAATCATAATATTTGATTTTTCCAAAAAATACCTTAACTATAATTTAATTGTTGCAGAAAGAGAATAAACCATCATCTTGTGAGTAAAAATGAGAATAATTCCATTAAAAAAAATTAAATACTATGAAATATAATCCAACAAATATCATATTAATAAAAAATTAAGAAGGATTTTTAATTAACTATTAAAACTAATTTAAATAGTTTAAAATTATCTATATGTATTTTTATAAAGTTAAGATATTGGATAAAAACATATTTTAAATGATTAAAAAAAAAATTAAAAGAAACATTGATGAAATAAAAATATTATCCTGAGAAAAAAATCCAAATTGATTGTCATTAAAAAATAAGCATTCCATAGAATTTGAGACGCAATATTTAGTATCAAAGAATTAGTTAAGGTATAGGAAAGTTTAAAAAATAATTTAAATGTAATATTGATAATATAATTATTTATTAAATGTCTTTAATTTAATCAATTATTAGCTTTACTATGGTAAGTAATTATTATTTATTTGAAATTGCAATTTAAGTAGGTAAATCGTTATATATACTTTTTATTAATTTCTTTCTCAATCTTTACCAGACATTTTCATGCTAATTTCAAAATTTATATTATCTTACGCTCATATTAAATTTTGTAAATTTTTATTTGTGTTTATAATCGATTTAATTTAATATCGTTTTATTTTCCTCAATAATTTATATAAATCAGATTTTTTTCTGTTTTTTTATTATGCTCTTCTTTTCATTTTTTATTTCCATATATTTAAATAATTTTTTTTATATACAATCATTAATTTATTTTGAATAATCTAGTTCGCTTTAATTTAAAGTGATTTTTAAACAAATATATAGAGATTATATTTTTTCATTGAAAAAGTCTGTTAATTTTTTTTTCTTTTATATCTTTTATTTTTCCTGTATTCAAATTGTTCAAAGTATATATGTCGCTCTGATAGATTAAACATAATATTTATTACGAAGTTATTTTTTAGTACAATAATTAGAAGAGTCTCATTTTAGACTTTCTTCTCTTTTTAATATTCCAATTTATGATTAGAACTCTTTTCTGTGTTTCCTCGTCTATTACACTAAAATTGAACCTATATTTTTTATATGTAAATATCCTTTCTTATAGAATTTTCAATATCCTCTCATAAGTATCCACTTTTACTTTTCTTAATTGGTAATGGAAATTTTTACATTTTATATTTCTCCTTATTTAATCTTAAATATTACTGAATTGAATGGAAATGATTATTATAATTATATACTTCGATATTGAAATCAAATATTATATTATTTTTAATTTTTGTAATTTCTTTTCAGTGCACTCACTACGATGCTTTTTAATAATTTTAATTCGTAGCTCTTGTTATCAAAATAATATTTCGAAATATTTTTATCTTTGTTTGTTGTTTTATTTATATTATAATAATAGTAGATAAATTGTTAATTTACTTTTTTAATATATAAAACCCCAAGAGTATTTTTTTGAATTAAGTTGAATTTGAAAATAAATTAATTCTATATTTTTAATATTATAAAACATTTGATTGCTTTTTGTTAAATTAAAAAAGTACTAATATATATATATATATATATTAGCCCTTAATCTAAAAATAGAAAGCAACCAACTTTTGAGGCCTGATCTCATTAAAATCCATTTGAGTATAATAAGCCTTAATTATTATAATATTTACACCCCACTCCAAACCAAGATGCTGGGCCCTGATAATCTAGTATCGTAAAGAATCATACCTTTCCTTTCGTCCTCATCAGTTAAACTCGATCCCCACCAGCTGCCGCCCACCCTCCGCGCCTAACTCGAGTCGTCATATATTCCTGACGAAGCCATCTTCGGGACGCGACTTATAGTGCATAAATATCGAATTTGGAATAAGAGATATTTTCTTAATAAATACGATAAATTAATAAATTAAAGGTAAATGGATATACGACGAATCCGTGAAATTGTAGTTTCATTTCCATCCTTTATATTGTGAGACCCATTGATCGCAAAGTCCCCACTATTGCCTAGAGTGTGTCCCAAGAGTAAGATGTGATGATAAATTGGTGTTGGTGATGGTGGTGGTGCATGAGTTTAAACGGAGGTGTAGCGTTGGTTTCCCAAAGTGATATTGAATGAATGTACTAAATACCAACCTACCCTCCATCATTCAAAGATGCCTCAGAGTACGTTTTGCATTTGTAGAACCCCCTCAAACAGCCCGTCACTCTGCCAATTTCTTTTTCGCATCGGGGCTCCGCGACTTAGAGCGATTTCAGTTTGCTGATAGTCGCTCTCGCAACTCTTACAGAAGCGTGAAATACTATATATAGGAGGGTGGAAATGTAAAAGATATTTATTAGCAATTAAATTCCGCAAAAGTGAAATGCGCAAAATTAATTAGATTAAAATCGCGAAAGCAGATTTTAGCCTTTCTAACTTTTGATAAATTTCTGCTGGGGACGATGAGGTATCGCGAGCGCCTAGCATCATTGAAGTTCATACATTTGCTGCTTGGTGGCCAACCACCCCAATATTTAAACTGCTGCTTGCTGCGATGTATTTAAAGGAAGGGCCAGCGAAATCAGATAAATTTGTAGCGCATATGGAAAAAGACTAAGAGTAATTGGCTGAATCAAGCTAAGCTTCCAGTTCCCACGGTGAGGGTTCTTCATCAGAGAAAAATAGTCAAGGCGTGATCGCTGAAGAAAAAAGCGACTAAGCGCAGAATAAAAGCAGCAGAGATCCCTCAGAGCATCCAGAACGATAAGAGCCGCTTCCCGCTGAAGAAATTCCAGAGGATTTAAATCCCCTAGTAAGGATATCAGTATTCCTGCTGTTGATGCTGGAGATGTCCCAATCGATCGTGACGATTCTGAATCAAGTAGTAGCTCAAGCTCAAGCTCCAGCTCAAGTTCAAGCTCAGCGTCAAGCGTTGATCACAATGCTAAGAAGAAGTCGATTCCCAAGAATAACTCCTAGCATTCATCATCCAAAGAAAAATCAGAGATCAGCAAGACGCCCCCTAACAAACTCATTAAAAAATAGCGGCAAGGCTAAAAAGACGATGATGAAATCATCAACAAGGAAAATAGTGCTGCCCCTTCAGGCAATGGCAGTAACAATCCAATCTCAAACAGCACTAAGGGTCTCACGCGCTCAAGTACTCTTTGCCTGAAAAAAGAATATTCCGTCATTAATCATGAGTACTCGATCGACCCTATGCGAGGCAAGTCAATATTATTCAAGCTGAGGTACCATGACTCCAATAACATCGTCGTCGCTGATTATTTCTATCTTGCACAGCACTTCGAAGACAGTTTTCTTGGTCCCATTCATGATTACATCAAGCTCAACGAAATCTAAGTAACGCAACCAAAAATAGTTAAGGCCAGAGGCAATTGCGCAGGCGCCAGCGAAGCCGCTTCTGAATTTGCATTGATTCAGCAGCCGTTATCGGATATCGACTTGGCACTGGGTGGTACTACTCTAAGAGATACTAACACGACGCATTCGAGCCCAGCAAATTAAGATTCAACAGTATGTGGTTCGAAGGGGCTAAGCCGTAACACTATATGGACTGCGTGATTCACGCTGTTAACTACGCTGTAGGGTATCGCTGCTTCACATCACGCGAGCAAGTTATTCGATACATGCGCAGAGTAATGCATATAACTCACTAGGAGGCTCTCACCTTCAAGCAATTCAACGGGGTCTCACTCAAATAGATGAAAGACGTCGTCGCAGATTCCAACCTCAACCTCTACTCCCCTACTAAGATTTACGAATGGCAGTACGCCAAGCAAAATCCCTACTGCAGAGATTTACTCAGCGAGCTAAGTTCATCGAGTTCATAGGTCTTCATTATGGTTTACAGGGACCAGGGAATAGGGCTAACATTTACTCACGCTGTTACGCAAAAGAAATGTTCGCAGGGCATCGCTCTCTTCGACAGCGCTCGCACCGCCATTCACTACTCAGGAATTGAAAAATGCGCATCATACTGGAACATCGATGACTTTCTCAAGAGTGTCTATGCTGTGCAGCTTTGGGTGCTTGAGGCGGATACGTACAGCCCGAAAGAGAAAGAGAAACAGGTATCTATATTGAAGAGTATTATGACCGGGGATAAAACATCTGTTAAGGGTAGGGTGGTGAACACGAAGCGTAACAAGAAAGCTAAGTCCAAGCACATGACTAATAGGAAGAAGCATAGAGCGAAGGAGCCGCTTGAGAGCGCTGAGGTCCACCCTTGACTATTATTACTAATTTTAATTCTTTCTAATAATGATTTTACGATTACTTGCTCTCTGCTCGTTATTACTCAGCGCATTTACTTACAGTACATTCCTTCACGAGTTTGCTTCCAATCGATAGTGTTTTGGCTTAATATGCTTCGGCGCTCGAGGAGATAATGTGAAATCAAGTGGCCGCCCCTTGATACTTGAATATTTGAAAATCGTTTACGCCTTGGGATCTCCAGAGAGTGTACTGAGAATTGCAGAGGAAATGTTTGACTTACAAGAATACTAAATATCACGCTTGGCGAATAGCGAATGCCAGCGCAAATTCTAACAGTATCTGCGTTTAAGAACTAGCTTTTCAAATAACTAGCTTTTATCAAATTTGACCAGCTCAGTAAAGAGATAAAGGGAAATTATTCAAAAGCATTATCAGTAATTATTAATAATCATCGATTCGAATGAGTGAACCGAATAAGGTTTCTATCGAGTAGCTCTCCCGCTATATCAACTCCAAACAGGAACTCTACGAGTCGACCCTCAGGAACGGGTACTTCCTGCCGAAGATTAATTCATCGATCGTGACCCAGGATTATCTACTGCAAGTTATTAGCGGGTAGCTTTGGTGTCCCTTGTACAAGGATATTCGATTGCTGCCATGCGTAAGGCCTCCGCAGAAATTGGTTCTCCTCGAGAAAGTAGCAGATATTGCAGAGAAGATGAAGAAGCCCCTAGGGATCACAGAGAGCGGTCAGCCGGATAAGGCTTGGCTCGTAAGCGTCCTGTCAACATACAGCCCCCGAGATGAGATTTTTGACAAGGGCTACCTGCCGCCGCCTAAGCCCAACGCGATTAAGAACCTTAAACTAATAGAGCTGCCTACTGGGTTCCTTAAGAATTTGCCTCATTAAAAGAACACTCATCGCCGTAATGGATTGGCGCTGGTAAGAGAAGGTAAAATGACAGCCAAGAAATAGAAGCTAAGCATTTAAAGAGAGAGAATCGAAAGTAGGCTTTCCGCCCTAGATAACTCTGAAAGGATCTCTGAAAAAAGCCCTCATCGTAAGTACCCTTAGCTTCCTTAACCAATTGATAAATAGTTCAACAAAGCTCAAGCAAAGCCAACCAGTCTTAGCATTACGCTACTCCCTCGAAGATGCAGTTCTGATCACACGACGTCACCCTGCAAAGCACTTATCAGGGCTGCAAGGTTTGAAGAGCAGATGTTTTAGATTGTTGAGGGATCGAGGGCATCCAGGATTTCCCTGATATTCTGTATTACAAGATCGTCGGACGGCTGAGCGACGCTGAAGTGAATTACGCGTTTTCTCCATTCGCGTTTGAGTAGAGCCCATAGGCGCTCTATGGAGTTCATTGTGCAGCTGTAGGGTGGAAGGAAAAAGGCCTAAGCGTAGCGCTGAAGGCTTCTCGGGAAATCTTGCTGTGGTGGGCTGAGAGATTATCCATAACACAATAAGCGGTTCCACTGATGCGCTTCTTAATATCCTCTAGGAAACCCTTGAACCGCTCTCCATTGAGGCCACCCGTGAAGACGTCGTAGGCCACGAGTCCGAGTCTGCTGCTTATCGCTCCGACGATGGTAAATGAACGCCCCCTGCTGCTAGGGATCGTTACGGCCACTCCCTTCTTACACCACACTCTATTGGGAGTCTGCCAGCGATGGACGGTTGTCTCGTCGATATAGATAACGTGCTGGTCAGTCTAAATAAGGCGACCCAGCTCACGAGCCTTATCTTCCTGAGCTTTCTTGATTTTATCAAGGCCCTTCACTTTGGCGCTGTACTAGTACGATGGCTTCGCGAAAGTGATCCCATTGGCCTTGTAGCACCTCGCAAGTGCTGGAGCCGTGAAAGAGGGCAGCCTGTATCTCTCTTTTATAAGTTCCGCCCTCCTGATCAGCGAGAGCCCAGCCATTTTCTGAAGAGAGTCCGCTGAGCACACTTGGGCGACTTACCACTTTGATAGTATTGGCCTGCGATTGAGCGCTGAAATGAATCATTTTCGAATAACATTGAAGCCGTTCAACCTCCAACGCCTAAGGATCATCGAAATCGTTGAGACTCTAATGCCCAGACGCAGAGCAATTTCTTTAAGGCTGAGCCATACCCTCTAAGAAGTTGTAAGAGATGCGTGCCGCAAATACACTACCAGCTTTTAGAGCGACTCGCTCGAGTCCTTCATATTCACGTGTTTCTTGACGATTCTCTGCTGGGGTCGCTCATGCTTGATGCCAATATGCTGTCATCCCATTAAGTATTCGAGTAGATTCTCTGAGTTAGTCTTTCGACGCTTGAACCCGGACTCCAGAGTAAGAATATCATGAAAATCTGAAGATCTCTTTCTTTTCTTACCCCGAATCCCTTAGGAGATTTTATCGATAATTTGAAATGAGGACATACAATTAAATATACGTTTATTTCTAATTAAATTTTCATTCTAAATTCGATATTTATGCACTATTAGGTGCCTGCTAGACAACCTATCCTTTGTCCTCAGATCATACAAGGAGATTGACGACATGGTCTAAACTATCTTTGGCAGGAATGTAACCACTCACTACCAGGAGATGGTAGATCACAGTTTTCAGCTCCACCTATCAGTCCGCAAGCTGGACTTTCACAACGACATATCCTACTTGAAGGAGATGGAGGGAGACTTGACTAGAGAGACAACCGTGAGAGTCACGATGGGAAGACACAACGATGGAGACGCGCCCAAGGTCAGAGGTGGAGCCCTACCTAATAGATACTTGACAAGACCCCAACCGCCATTGAGGATTTCACGATGGACCAGACAATGAGGCCTTTAAACATTGAAGATCAGGAGCGGACGCCCTCAGCGCATGCAGGTTGAGAATGTGCCGATTCCAAGCCTGACTCCCCTTCAGTAGGCTGCCTGTCTCTAGACTTGCATCGGTAGCTGAACGAATTACTAGAGAAAATAAAACAACCTAAGAAATAACGAATAAATTCCTAACGGACACTCAACAAATAACCTAGGGACCAACGAATCCTGAAAAAGCCAAGCAAAAGGCCAGCTGATAAAGACCTCCAGGAGATGTACATTAGAGCCCCCTGGGCCATCGACGCCTACACCCTCACGGATTTCCTCTGGTGCTATTAGGGATTTATTTAGAGATTTCCTCTAATCTAGAGAAGAAAAACTGATAGCCCTGAACGCTTTTCCACCACAAGATCAAGCAGGCTTGCCATCCTGAGCCACTCAGGAAGAAGGACATTCTAGGCACCCTGGGAGACTATGATTTTTAACTCCCTATCGTCGACATGAGATCGATCACCGGCGCCTTCACCTATTCCTTAATCGGCCTCTTCACCTGAGCCCCTAGGAGGCCAGATTAGGGGTAAGTTCATTGACCAATTACCATTGGGGGATCATCATTTAATTCATTAAATATATTTATATTTATTTAAATTTTAGGGAAAAAGTAAATAGAGCTCAACTACGCCAGGGCGTGAGCTGTGTGCCCCGAGACTCCAAAATCCTCCTAGTTTGGAAAGGGCTACCGAATGACCTTAAGTTCGCCCCACTAGCTCAATATTCGCTGAAAAACTCGAAAGCAAAAAGTCTGGGAGATTTTGTAAATTTAAATATTTGATCGTTTAATAGATTAAATCAAGGTTAAGATATAGTTTTAACAGCTGCCCTATTTTAATTAATTAAGATTAAAACTTTAAAACTTAAATTCGATTATAGAAAAATGGAGTGCTCCCACTGCACCAGACACTAGCAGGAGACCCACGCCAGAATCGTCAAGATCTTCTCTTACTATGATAGGGTCAGGACCAAGCAATACATCCCTCCCTTCGACAGCATTGTGGACGAGGTTGAGGCCGCCCCTGAGGGTCGCGAGGAGGTCGAGGTGGCTTGGCATTGGTTCCTCAGTGTATCTCCCACAAAAAAGTAAAGGCTCCTGCAGAGATCAATAAGTCACAGCTCCAAAAGGGAGGTCTGGTCACTAGCCTGCATTCACGACAGAGATACATCTTCCTGATCAGGGATGGGACGAACAGCTTCTTGAAACTGGGATGGTTTTTTGTATATATTCGTATATATATATATTTTCACTTTTCACCCATTTTGTATTTTTCGTAATGGGTTTTCATTTTTCTCATTTTCACTTTGCATTTATATATTTATTAAAACTAATCTTGTCGTCGATAAGCTAAATCTCATAGGTTTATAAACATTAGGTATTGGCTATAAATAATAAATAAGTTTATAAAAAGGGGAAATTTCTTTTTAAACTTAGAGGGGAAAAAATAATAGAAATTGGTAATTCTTTCGTATAGTTTATTATAGATATATCAGCTAAAAGCAGCTTTTTAGAGTTTCTTACTGAGATAGATTGATAAAACTGCGAATAAAATCTATGTTAAAGTGCAGATTAAGTCACAGTATATACTCTTTGAATTTATACTTTATCATAGAAGACTTGTGGATCAGAATGAAATATGTGTGCTGATTAAAGTTAATAGTTAAGATAACTCTTAAGCCTTCTTTATTCAGAGAGAGCCGGTTCTACATTTGTATTGATCGTTATGATCTGCAGCAATATAATAAGTTATTTTTTACTATTTTAATACATTATTAAGTTTTCAATTATATAGCTTAAGAAGCAAGTTAATTTTTTTCAGAGTCTTTGACTTCATGACTGCTATTTCAACTTACTCTGATACTTTAAAATTAAATTCCCTGTTCAATTTAGTATTAAATAGTGAATATTTAAAGTTAATGAATTCAATCATAAATTATAATAAACAATGTTTATTTATTAAAAATTAAAAATTAATTTCTATTTCGTAGTTTTTAAAGCTTTGTGAGATCAAGCTAATACTCCCACACATACCAGCATTATCATTAATTAATTACTTTATTAAAGTAATATTAATTTAAAGAACGAGTCATAAATAACTTTGCCGATGATTACATTGAGATTACCCAACAAAGATGCAAAGACATTACCATTTACATCTCAATTATCCACTATTTAACGGTAATTCTTTTTATTTTGCAGCAATAACCTGTTAATCACCTCGTTTATCTGCTTTAGTTATACATTTCCTTGATGTAAAATGCTCTTGATGTTTACTTTTTCAAGAAGAATGGTTAACTTTGAAGTTCTCGTGAAATCCTTATGATAAATAATCTGTAGGCATAGTTTGTTCTAAGTGTGAACAGTAAGTTGATGATGTCTTTTGGCTAGTAGCAAGTTATTTACAGTTGTTAAGGAGTTTCTGAGATTGTTCGCGTTGATTACTGCTTTACGTTCATTTCATTTATTAGAATCTAACTAATAATTAACTAAATTGTTCAAGTTATTTATTATATTATAATAGAAATAAGTGAAGACAGATCACTTTGATGATTAAATTTTACTAGTTTACTCCTTAGTTCTCTACTAACTTTGTAGTGAAATCTACTTGCGTAGCAGCAAACTTACATGCATTGGAAGATATTGCTAACAATGCCTTCCTAATTCTTGCTATACAAATGCAAATACATTGAAAAATGTAACTAGAGAAGCAAAACAGTACTTAGCATAAAAATGGTATTAGCTAATAATTTAAATTTATATTAGTGAGATATAGTGCTAGCAGAACATTCAGTTATAAAAATATTTTATAAAACTTGTCTGATTTACTATTCTAAAATGTCTATTGATATACTTATAAATTTTTTTATTTAAATTAAGATCCTAATATTAATGCATTTCAGATTTATATCCATAAAAATTAAAAACTAGCACCTGCTTTGTGAATAGGCAATCTGATAGAAATGAAGCTAAAGGTGGAAATGTCTTCAAAGCCTCCACTTGTTGAAATGATTTTCTTCAATATACAATTAATTTGATTGTACCACTTTGAATAATATATAACATTATAATTTGAAATAAATATATTGATTTAATTTATGTTTTAATTATATTTAAAATATTTAATAATAAATAAAAAAGAAGAGTTACTTTAGAAATTACTGATGTCTATTAAATAAAATTAGTAATTCATGCCTAGCTATTCAAATTTAAAAATATGCCTAGATGTTTAAATATTGGAAAATTTCTAAATTTAAACTAACTTATAAACTCAAATGAAAGTTATTAAGCTATCATTTCATTAGGTTAATCCTTTCGAAAAATTATGAATATACGAATGATTATTTTACAATAATTTTAATAAATCTTATATGATTTATTATAATCTCAGATATTTTTTAAAAATTCATAAATTTTCACAAGAAATATACAAATTTTTTTACTTTAAATGTTTTATATATTAAACCTATTACCTTTTTACTATATTTATTGTATTTTCGTTCATAAGATAAAATTATACCTGACCATATATATATATATATATATATATATATATTTAGAGAACCTAATTGTAATTATTTGGGTTATTAAAGTAATTGCTTAATATCATTATTTTATAGTTTCATATGAGTAAATTTATTATTTTGAGATATAAGAGTTATACATTTAGTATATCGAGAAGAGCTCCCAAAAATATAAATTTAAACATTAAATAACAAGATATAAAAATGTATGACGAAACTGTCGCCCTAATTCAATTAAAAAAGCAAGATTTCTAAGATATGCTACTCTTCATAGAATCTTTTAAACAGAGATTAAATAGACTGATAAGAATCACGCCCATGGTAATAATAGGAATGAGTTCTTCAGAGTTAATGTCGTAAATATTATGGGAGAGGTTTAGATACGTTGATAAGTTAATAGCTATGGTGGATGCTTGTAACTCATATTTAAGTAGAATAGATGTCAGCAATCATATTGAATGTTCGCATAGTGAAGAACCTTATTTTAACACATCGTCTTATCAAATCGACTTTGATGAGAATGATCTCCATGCATTAGCTTTCTCCATGTTCGAAAGTGGCTAGGTTTGGATTGCTCCACTTTATAAATTATGGGAATAATTTTATGATTTATGGCTAGAGATTAGCTTATTCACAAATAATCCTAGAGTTGTATGCTTAAATGCATGAATAGATTTAATTGGTGAATTAATAATCAAAAAATATTATGAATATTTTTGAAATTAATCATTAATCAAGAATATATAAATGTATATGAATTTAATTTGGAAAATATACTAAGTTTTGCTTCTTGAGCAGCTACACGATAGCTTTCATCATAAATTTATATCTTGAAACAATCCGATGATTACCAAATGTTTCAAATTGGCTATGCTTGACATGCTAATTTCTTCTTTATCTGATTTTAGCAATATTCTTTTCATAATTTATAAATTAAATGGATTATGATTAATGGCAGTTGGAATCATGAATGGCGCTTACATTGACTCTCTAGTGTTTTCCTTGCCACTCTGATATATTTTATGAAATGTCGAGGATTGAATTGATCATAATTTTAGGATCCTTTCACTCTCACTCTCAATGAAATATATTCAATATTAAGGCATTAACAGTGTATTAATATATCAGTGCACGATATGAGAGAATTAAAGATAACTTGAAATAATTAATATCAAATTGAATTTTTGACATTAGTAAATGAAATACTTACAACAAAAATTATTGCCATTCTGGAAGATGTTTGCTATTTTATTAAATACTGATTAATATAGGTATACACTGTCATAAAGAATCGGATAATTTTGTTACAAGTAATGTACCTATCTAGCGAGATTTACATAGGTTTATGTTAAAAATCACTTGAAACAATATAAATTAATCATTTTGATTAATTTCATCATCTGTAAAAAATAATAAAAAACAGATAAAACCTGTACAAACTTAAAATACTTCGCTAATCTGAAAAAATGCAAAAAACGGCAAAAATTCATTCAACTGAGTTCATTGCGATAACAATTTCTTGCATAGCATAACCTTTTGAAGTACTAATATATTTCTTCTGCGAAATTCTTAACTTGTAAGGGATCGAATTCAACTTTAGCGTTATAAAGAATAAATTTGGTGAACTGAATAAGCATAATAGATAATCAACTGAACAATAACTGATCAAAGATTTGCTCTAAATTTAAATAAAGACTCATAGTAAGAACATGAAAAGTAAATATTTTGATTCAGAAATGATATAAATTAAAAAGAAGAGATAGTCGAGATAAAATTACAGAACTTGAAAATATTGAAAGATAAGCAGTTATAACTTTTAATAAATTTTTTGCATATATTACAAATAAGCAAAGAATATAAATTAGTATTTTCAAACTAAATAAAAGTGAATAACAACCTTCATTCGTTATATAATTACAATAAATAAAACCATAGAATTAGTTTGTTTTGTAGGATATCTATGATATAAGTATTCTAGTTTTGTTAATACATTTAGGATTAACAGCCTCAGCTCTCCAATTTTTTAAAATAATTAGTGTTGTTCGTTTATGAATATATTTTTCAAAATACTTGGTTATTATGTTTAATTTTAGTGTAAGTAAAGTATATCAATGAGTATATCCTTAATAATATATGTTTAGAGAACTAGAATAAATACATTATTATAGAATAAAAAAAAAATTAAAAGAATTCAATGATAAGTTTAATATTATAAGTTTTCATCATAATATTCTTTTTCTATTTATAATAATAATAATAATATGATCACATTGAGGTCTCTGGGGACCCCCGATCTTATAAGCATGTAAGCTTGTAAGAGTCTAGCCCTTTGAATTAGGTTGGAGATTCTCTCCGTGTATACTGAGTCTTCATCTTCTTCTTTTCTTTCCTCCTCTTTTCTTTGATATCTGGTTTCTTCTTTTCTGCGGTCTGTTCTTTCTTCCCTTTCTCTTCTGGTTGAGGATTTGTATTGATTCCCCTATGTCCTTAAATTTAAATTGAGTGTCGAAATTCTTGACGTTAATTGAAAATTTTAGGTCTTTTGTTCCAATAATTTCTATGTATCTTGTAGTGATTAGTTGGACTAAGTCGCTCTTCATGAAGTATGCATGTTTTTGGAGGCATTTAACGTAAATCTCTGCTCGATTAAGGTCTTCATGGTAGTCTGCACTAATTGATATGCAGCTTGTCTCTTTAGTTACGACATTCTTGAGGACTAGTAAGTTAAAGTCTAATAAAGCCAATCACATCAGCACTAGTTTCTAGTGTTGAGCCTGTTTTGGCCTTAATGAATTTTTCAAACTCTCTGTCGTTGTAGTTGAGAGTTTCTATTAGTCTTGGTCTTGTTATGTCTCAAAATATAGCTGACGCTGAATTAGCGTATTTCACAATTTGTTTGAAGTAC
This sequence comes from Oxytricha trifallax, assembly GCA_000711775.1. NCBI lineage: Eukaryota > Ciliophora > Spirotrichea > Sporadotrichida > Oxytrichidae > Oxytricha > Oxytricha trifallax. The sequence continues at coordinate 16,858 of ARYC01001803.1, forward strand.
TTGGTATTAATTGTACTAAACCATATTGAGATGCAAGATTCTCTTGTGTCAAATCTTTCAAAGAGTTACGCCTTAGAAATGGTATGCATCTCTTTATCGGATCCAGTTTAATAATAATTAATTTCTTAATTGTTAATTGTTTAATAAAGATCCATATTTAGTACTAAATTTGATTTTGCAATTTCTTATTAAATTGCTATTTAGTACTAATTTTATTCCGTGACGTATTAGACGTCATTGGGTTTTGGGACTGGTTAATATGTAGAAGGGGTGGGAAGTATGTCTTACTTCTCTTCCTCATTACTACTGTCTACGTAGTAAGTAGGTTCGTTTGAGCTTTCAGGGTATGAACTATCGTTGTCATCATACCTTTGTCTCTCTTCGACCGAACTCAGTCTTCCTCATTATCTGAGTATATTACTCTTTTTGTGATGAGGTCGGCGTTTCTATTGTGGGGTTTGTTTTCCTGACTAACTGCTATTCTACCATATGAGTTTAGGTAAATTGATTCCTCTTCTCGTGGTGGAAAGGGTGGTTTTTCTAGGCTTAGTTCACTACGAGCTCTTGAGTGTATTATCGGAGCTCTGGTGGGTAATTTTTAGGGTCTTATGAATTTATTGTTTATGGAAGCGAGTCTTAGCATTTGAAATAGTTGTTGTGACCAGAGTTGTACTTCATCGCTCTTGTTCTCTTCGTTGTATGGAGCTTTGTTAGTTGCATTTTTAAGCTGTTGACTCTATTAAAGCCCTTTCTTATTAGCCTTCTTGCTATGAACGTCATTATTTCAAGTATGTGTAGTCCCCATTGATTTTTGTCATGTTTGATAATTTCTATTGTGTATTTTGCTTGGTGTTGAAAGTCTTCATTTTCAATGTCCCCTTATATGATATCCCTTTGTAATTTGCTCAATATACCCATTCTGTGTTTCTTATTTAATAATTATTTTATATAAAAATAAATAACAATTATAGTAAGGTAGTACTCAATGCTAGATTTAAATATACCCAAAATAATATTATGTCTTGTATGATGTTAAAAATGAAGAGATTAGAATAGCAATGTTTGCAATGATTTTTAATATCTTTGAAACTTTCCTAATTTTAAAATAATTGAGGGATATTCATAACCAAACAAGAGTTAGCAAGTTCGATCCAACACTTATTGGGAGATGCCTAAATTAAAGCAATGAAGATTATATTCCAAAAAAAGTTTCATAAATATATGGGCATAAACTTAATAATGCTAAATTCTTACTATAAACTAACAAAATTATAAATTTCAGCCGAAGTAAAGGAAAATTCTTTGATGTTTTCAATGCCTTTATATTATGAGTTAACAATAGTTTTATATTTATGATAGAAAATGCAATGCTTTGTATAAGATATTTTATAAATAAAATAAAGAAATGATACTAATATTTCATTTCACAATCCTTAGGTACTTAATTTGAAATTATTTCAATATCAACTAAAATAAATTTATTTAACTTTAAACTTAATCATCTAATTACACTTTGAAAAGATTATAGTTAACTAAAATTTTCTTTTAAAAGAAGAAGCAATCAGTTAAAATATGAAGAATAGAAGTCTATACATATTATTTAAGATTAATTTAATATTGCAACTTAAAATTATTTGATAATTTACACTATGCTTAAATATCAATAAAAGTCCTTGCTTTGACATGATCTGCTTGATATCTCTCAAATTCTTATTATTTCATGTATAATATATAACAGGCATTGCTTATATCTAGTTTTTCAAAATCTAGAAATGCAATCCTCTTCAACCAAGTAACACTCAGTTTTATAATAAATTCAAGATAGCAAAAGATATTTATTGGTCTTAGGTTTTTAAAGCACCATAATCTCAAGGTTTTCAATTTTATTGATGAAATGGAATATAAGGTGAGATAATAGATACATGTAAATTAAGTGTTACAATCAAAGGGATTTAATCAAATTTTAATAGTTAAAGCTTATTCATACTTCTATAAATCAGAATTCATAATATAAAAATGAAGTTTAAGAGATTAAGTTTATGATTTAAAATTGATAGATTACAATCTAAAATAAAATATGTAGATTTCTATCACATTGTTGTATAGATACAGATTTAAAATTCTTTATTAAATTCATTTAATTGATAGTGTATTTTGTTAATTTATTTTGGATTAATGGCAGCTATATTGAGTTAAGATGTGAATATTTATAAAATTTAGATGCATACAAATCAGTTTTTAAAGAACATCTTTTTTTTAAATTTATAATTTTTTGAATCATTTAATGCTTGATCTTATATCATTATATTTATTAATTGAATAAATGTCTCATTTAATCAAAATAATGTTAAAGTGCAAAGATGTTTTAGAAATAATCAAGATACATTATAATTAACATAATTAATTAATTAATTCATTATTGAATTAATTATTTATAAATACCGATAGCTTAAACTCTCTAACTTATAGACTTCTCCTAAACGTCTCTCTGAATAATTATGTAATTTACCATTGCTAAAGTTTTTTAGCTCCTCTTAACCACCCACCAATATTGTTTACTTTGGAGAGAATATCAACAATTTTAGGTACATTATTCTATTAAATCAGAAGTCTATACTTAAATTGTTTGAAATCTAAGAATGAATTCAGAAACTCAGCTTGTCTCTTTAGGTCATATCTACTCTAAAACAATGAAAAATTTTCTTTTTTTATAAAAATTTTCTTGATGGAGAGAATGAATTCTAAATTCAAGTTCATTATTATTCCATCGACAGTTGTCAGAAATTATATATCAAAATTGCAGGATAAATACGAATACAAGCAGGATAAAAAAATATAAAATAGCATACAAAGTATAAAGTCAATATAAGCAATTAACTATCTCAAGTTCAACTCTAAAAAATTGAGTCACAGAGGATGATAATATTTTTTTAGCTGCTTAACAAAAGTGACTTTGGATTAAAATCAAAAATATTGATGAGATTTTCATAAAAGCCTATCAAGTAAAAGTAAGTCTTAATCTGATATTTATCATAATTTTATAAATAATAAAATGGCTGAAACTAAAAACTATGGCTACTTTCGAATAAAGTATGGATGATTCATATGAAGCAGGATTAAGTTAAGAAATATCAACTAAAATAGAAGGCATTTTTTCGAAGATAGAATATTATAATAGAGCTGTAAGGGGAGACATAATAGCTAGAGGTGATTTGAGATCTCATCATAGTAAACTTATAAAATAAAGTACTTTCCTCTTTGAATGATCCCTTATTCCTGTCATTTCCACCATATAAGAAAGTTTTCACTCAAGTGAAGTATCGCTGTTAGATAAAAATTATAAATCATAATTTTAGTCTGTATGTTTTAATGAGCTTTTATTTAGTATATAGAAATCAATAGAGAGAGTTTCAAGCAAACAATAAGAAAAATTATTAATCCTCATTTAAGTTTGGCTATATATAAATATTAAAATTAATCCCTCCATTTGCATGTCTCTTACTGATTATTTTTAAGATTGAAACAGAATCTTCTATGCTTCCTCCTTAATAATATTAAGTGACAAAATATTGCTAAGACCATTTACTCTTAGAAATTTTAGCCTTGTTTATGCAGCTATCTTCCCTAGTAGGTCTACATAAGCCAAGCCTTTTGTTGGAGAAATTGATAAACCTTTTTTCTTGATTCTATTAAAATTATGATTTTATGTTATTACTGAATAAAAAAGGATATTTGCTAATTCTTCTGGATATGTCATGTCATGTCATACATATCTATATCTTATTTACTTATGTTTCTTTAGAATAAAAATATTCTTCTTTATAATCAGAATATTCTTATTTAGCATCAGAATTCTCTTTTGCATATTTACATTTTGATGAGGTTGTTTAATACTATAGCTGAAGACTCAATGAAATATTTTCCACCAGGGAGTGAAACGTAATCTTCAAATGAAGTAATGAAAGATATAGTTGTTATCTAGAAGCAGTTAATGGAATACTTTTCATCATATAGTTCTTATTAATATTTAAAATTCAATAGAATAAGATCAGCATCTATTATCAAGTGTTTATCTTTCGTCGAAAAGACTCTTAGTAACTCATAATAACTTAATCATCATCAGCAGGCATTAAGTACCTTTCTATTGAATTATAACGCTCTTAATATCTTACTATCAAATTTTAGGAAATTATAATATAACTTTTAGAGGAGTACTTGTTCTATTACTCCCAAATATCATAGTTTTTACTCAATTTCCTTGATCTGTTTTACTAAATTACCAATAACATATATCAATAAAACTTATATGTGATATTAATTATAAGTGTAAAACTCATTTATTTAACCTTTAGACTAGATATAATTTTTTGTCTGAATCATAGGTCTAATGTAAATTTATACCAAAGTTTTCTTTTTTATTATAGGGGGAAGATTATGAATAATATGGAACGAGATTTTTATTTATTGAAAATACATCATTATTAAATTGCAAATAAACTTGTTTGGGATAGTAATGATAAATCAGAAATAATATACTTCCAAAGCAATTTAAGACAACTCTGATCTTATGGAGAAGCTATACTTCATAAAGTAAATTCTGGCAAACACCATAAAACAAATCGTTTAAGAGGCATTTTCCGCATTCTGCGTAGGATTTGACAAAACCTCAAGAGGTTATAGAATCATCATCCTAAGCTTCTTTAATAAAATTATCTAACACAGTGTCACGCTAAAAAGAATCTTAATCTCCAAACTCTAACATACCAAATATAATATTTCAGAAAAACTTGAAGCGTTTGACCTAGTAGAATACTTAGACCTTTCACTCAATGACTAAATCAAGTGCTTTAACATAAACCAAGAAATGTAATTAATGATTATACAATCAATCTTAACTTCTATAACTCTTGCCTTCACCAATCCCATTAATTTTAAATACGTGTTAAATTTCAAAGAATGGCACTCAAGATTGATAATAAAAACAGTCAGCCAAGCGAATCAAATAAAATTATCTTAGTAACTAGTAATTGACTAAATAATCACTAAATTACTTTAAGTTTTCAAAAACATTGATTATAAGGAAGTAACTTCTACAGATAAAGAAGCTATACAAAACCCTTCGCAAGCTTCAACAAAACTCCAAACTTAAGATGTTGAAATGGAAGACGAGTTCGAAATTAAACAAAAGAAGTCCTCTTCCAAAAATTAATAAAATTAAAGTGTATAGCTTAAATAATTTAGAAATTTAATCAATGACGTGGCAACTTAAACCAATGACGCACTTAATATTTAATAGTATAATAAATTAATTTAATCAAACAAAGATTTGAAATTTAAATACATGTAAGCCAAAGACTTCAAAGGACTAGTCAATGACCAACATTGGACTGAAATAGAGATTAATAACATGGTTAAGATGCTTTAACTCACATTACCAACGAATGTCTACAAAGACCTAGATTTTGAATAAAAATAAGACTGGTAACATTTGGTCAAAGTTTAACTAATGACATACTAAAAATACCTATAAAATATTCTAACCTGTTGGAGTAGACTAGACAAAACAAAAGTTCTTATAGTTCTAGAGAACGAAGACTTAGAAACAGAACCTCACAACAAATGGTTCTAATTAATGACAAACAAACCCTAAACGAGGGGATACGTGCACCCAGGTGCTGAACTAACAAATAACTAATGTATACAGATCAGATACTGATCTAATCAGATGGAATTTCAAGACCAATAATTCTTCAATCAATGGCTTTTATATCAGGTATCATCTTTAACCTAATCGAGGAAGAAGAACACGAGTTAGTAATCTAACTCTTGAACGAACTCACAGCGAAGACGATAGAGCAGACGAAACGATCAGAGATATTTCATGAGGAAGTACTTATAGACTACTACTATAATTTAAATCCACATCTCAGTGAAATCCTGGAAAAAGACAAAGTTAAACCAGAGAATTAATAAAAAGGGCTTGACCCTTAAATATTATCATATATTTTAGATCGGGGGTCCAAAGAGACCTCAGTGTGATCACATTGTTATTATTATTATTATTATTTAAAAATATATCAATTACTTTTTATCAATAAAAATAATTAGGGAAAATTACTGTTTTTAATATAAATTCCAGTGTTTATATGAGAAAAGTACACTTGTAAAGATGATTAAATATATTTATCAAAATTAAGTTTGATATTAAATTGATATTTTTTTTTCTCTATCAGTTAATTCATTTACAAAAGATTGATGAATCCATTTAATATTGGAATTTAGAAAAAAATAAGTTGGTATTCTAATAGAATGGTGATGCCAATTATAAAAATATAAATAATAGGAATTATTTTATAATTAATACTTTTTCCATTCCTATAAATATAATATAATGATAAGGTAGAATTTTTTTGTAGTAAGTGAAAATTTATATGAAATACAGATACAGACTTATATAGAGAAATTATCATTTAAGAACAAGAAGCAATTAAGAATGAAAAGCAGTATAAAGGGAACCTTAAAAGCTATATCTGCAGATTCTTATTATTAAACGATGCCAGATATTTTCCATATCTTAGTTAAGCTTAGGGTAGCTTAGGTCCGCTTAGGTCAGCTTAGGATTTGCATATATTAATCGCCGCAAAATATTTTTGCATCAGATCAGCATTCTTAATTTATAGGCCTCTCTAAGCCTAAAATCTCCATTTATGTTAATTCTTAATTATAATAATTATTATTAATTAAACTTTAAAAAGTTTAATTCAAAAGTTAAATAATTTATGGTTAATTAAAATTCTCTATAGAGATTTCTTTTTAATAAAGCTCATATTTTAATTTTAATAATTTAAAAAAATTAAAGCCTAATAATAATTATTATAATTAATAATTAACATAAATGGAGATTATAAGGCTTAGAGAAGCCTATAAATTAAGAATGCTGAACTGATGCAAAAATTTTTTGCGGCGATTAATAAATGCAAATCGCTATAATCCTAAGCTGACCTAAGCGGACCTAAGCTACCCTAAGCTTAACTAAGATATGGAAAATATCTGGCATCGTTTAATAATAAGAATCTGCAGATATAGCTTTTAAGGTTCCCTTTATACTGCTTTTCATTCTTAATTGCTTCTTGTTCTTAAATGATAATTTCTCTATATAAGTCTGTATCTGTATTTCATATAAATTTTCACTTACTACAAAAAAATTCTACCTTATTAAGAAATATCTACAATAAAGTCTCTGAGGACCCACAAATTAATTTATGTGTTTATTTATAAAGGTCAAGTATTTTAATTTAAACCCTATATCAGTTGTCTGACAATTTTTGTTTTCTCTTTAAGTTTATTCTTGTTTCCTACAGTATAATCTCAATTTTAGTTGGCTATGTTAGGGCCATGATCAACTTTGCTCTTTTCGATAGAAACATTTTGTATCCTGATTGCTAGTTTCCTTAAATTATATCTGAGGTCTTTTATTTCTATGTTGATATAAGGATGATGTTTCCAGTTTGCTTCGAATTCTTATTTGTAATGGCATATATAACTGGTCTAATAAAGCTTTTGAATTGTAATGAATAAGTACCATTAGTTAATTAGGCTATTATTTTTGTTTTGTAGTAATTAAGTTTTACTCCACAGCCAACAACTCAACATTTTGTCATAGATGTCTTGATGTGACAGTCATTTAAGAAATCTGGTTGGAGTTACTCAAAATTTTGTTCAATCTTCTGATTGACATATTATTATTTAAGGTATTAGGTATTAAATAGAAGGCAACTGAGTATCTTGTTAATACAATTGGAAAAACTTAATCATTCCGAGCTGACTCTTAGATTTCCTATTTTGATTTAATAGTTTTTTAGTAAAGTTCCCAAAGATCTAATCCTTCAATCTTTTAGATCTGAATCAATCATGCAATATAGTCAGAAACTTATTCTTTAAGAGTATACTTATTACCACCAAAACTTTTCTGTAGAATATACTGATCAAAACCTTGCTTCCTTGACCTAGTTTCTTTGGCTTTACTGAAGTTCTTGTTGATCTACCCATTGAAAACTACTGACCAGAAACTGGAACTTTTCTTTTAGTAAGTAAACTTATCGTTCTTTGAAGCATCCTGTTGCAGATTAAGTTTACTGACTGACTACTTGGCATGAATGTTTAATTGATGAACACTTAAGATTTTGGCGCTACCACAACAACCGTTAATGCCGTTTTGTTATCGCTTCAGTTCTATTTTAATAATTTTATTTGCCCTATAATTATATTCTCTTAATATATTGTATCTTAACAATAGAGTAATGTGAGTAAATTTATATTAATTTTGCCCGATAAAAATGTGAATAAGCTATGGTAATCAAATTTATTGGAAATCTGACTCAATATAATTATATATCTTTAAATCTTTCATAGTTTCAAATATTCTTAAAAGTGTGTATAATTATTATATACAATCTGATAAATTTAAGACTCAATTCAACTTCTAACTTAAACTGATGCTTAAGCTGATGGTAAGTATTTTAACCATTTTCCAAAAATTAATTGTTTTAGTTTGAATAATGCCTTTAGAAGTAAATTGCTACATATTGATTTACTGAAATTCTATCTCAATATGAGTTATTTAACCATATAAAATGGTATAAGTAAAGTTAATTAGAATACAATACTAAGTTTAAAAAATTTAAGCTTAATATTACTCATTATCCAATAAAAATGAGCCACAGCTCATTTACCATAGCCAACATAAAGCCTACCTTTTCTGTCATTCCTTTCATTGAATCTAATGTCGCATTAAAAAACAATCAAAATCTACCATAAATGAAAGAATTTAGTGGGACAATATAAAATAAATAAAAATAATGCAGCGAAATATGCTGATACTGTAATATACTCTTCAAAATTTACAATATGTATTTGCCAATGGTAAATAGTCTATGAATCATACTAAAATGAATAGCTTAAAGAAAAAGAAAATATAGTAGAGTATATTAGAAGATCCTGCTGTTATTCTAATCAGTTTCAAAAATATATAAATACTTCATAATAATAAATAATAAAGAATAAATTAAATAAAATATTTCACTACTTATAGTATAGTATATGCGATATTAAATGATTTAAAAAATGTGGGAAAAAATTAGAAAGAATTTGATGGAACCTAATTGATTACTTTATTATGGAATTAGTCTTTTACAAATGGCACTATATCCTACGTTCTCTAATTAAGATATCTAAATGCAAACTTGTTCTCACAAGTGAAAGGAATTTTTTATTCTATGGATAGTAGACTAAAATAGAGTAGTTTATGATCTAAGATATACATTATGGAAGTGTAGAAGATAAAAAGGAATGAGTAATGATCATTAATAAAGAAAAACTTCACCATTATTGAGGTTGAACATTAAGCAGGACATAGAAATAAAAAATACATATTAATAACAAAATGGAGAAGCTTCAGACAAATATGTGTATGTGCAAGCAAAAAATGTTTAAATACAGCTAATATAGGAGTGTAATCATAGAAGCCAAATGTGATCTGTTATTTAATTAGCAAATGATTCATAATATATAGATCTTGAAACTTTCACTAGAGCTATGAATAAATTTCCAGGAAACTCGGTAAAGAATCAAGACAATATTTTATATGGAATTAACTAAAAGAGTAAAAATTAATCTTAATTAATCATTTAAAATAGCATAACTTACTCTATAACATGAAATACCCAGGCAAATATGAAGTTTATCAATAAAAATTTATAAAAAATCTTAGGAAAATTTTGAGAATAATTTAAACATTTCAAAGATATGGCTTAAAGTTACAAATCTTAAATTATTCTAAATTGTTCCAATTCAATCTAGCTTTTGATAAAGAGTAAAACTTGTAAAAGATTATTTTTAGTCTTAAAAATAATATCTTCATAAATTCATGATATTTAAAATCTCAAATACAAAGTTGTAAAATAAATTTGACCTATCAAAATAGAATTTTTTATTTTTTATGTATTCAATGAGTTTAATATTTCTAATGTATATACAAATACAAAGAAATTGATATTTTGATATTTTTGAATCTTAAGATTCAAAAAGGTTGGAAAAATATTAAAATTGTTAATATAACCAATACATGTGATAACACTTCGATTTTGTTGAAGGGTACTAGTCGATATTTTACTTAGTTTAGTTCAATTTAAATAGAGTCCAGCAGCTTCAAACAATATTATTTTAAATATTTTTATTAATATAATGTTTTCTTCAAGAAATTTATTCAATTAGATTTTTTGATAAAATAAAAAGTTTATAAATCTTAATAAATTCTGATTTACATTTTCTACCACTAAATTTAGTAAAATTACATGTCTTATCTATATAAATTCTTAAAAATAATGATTCAATGATTAGATATATAAATATTTCAAAAATGTCAGAAAATTAACTTATTATTTTATCTAAACATTGCTATCTTTATAAATAATCAATAATAATTTAACTATGAATATTTTAAAGACTTTATCAAATTAATATATATTAATTTAATATCAGTAAAAGATGACAAAGATTTTATCAACAAAAACTAAAACAATTTAGCATGTCTAAACTGATAAATAATGCATCTTTATATAAATACTGTATTCTTGATTCATTAGTAAATATTTACATATATTCAATATATAGTTATATATTAATATATTTATTTCTCTGAAAAAAAATTAATTAAAAATTCGATAATTATCATCATTTTTATTATTTTCTCCGATATAACAATTCACTTTAATACCATTCGTAACTTGCTTACGCCTTTGAAGTATCTCTGAATGATTTAGCATATATTATGATTATTTGGCAAATTGTATAAAAAAGCAAGCAGTTCTAATTTCTTTAATAGAGAATGCTCTCAATAATTAAAATTGAGGTTATTATTGCCACCAATTTTAAAATATAAAATTTAAAAGATAAATGATATGGTCTAGCTTATCCAGTAAGCACATTAAAAGCTGATTTACTAAAGAATTCCATAAATCAACCAAGAAAAAGAAGATTAGTGAATATTAATAACATTTCTTGATGTGAATAATCATCTAATTAACCATAAAAATTAATTGTAATATTATAATCCCATTATTATTTGTAACTTACTTCAAAATTCGCCTGTATCTAGTGTTTATCCAGGTCCTATAGTCTATTATATAAGAATAATGTTATGTGTTTAAATTTTAATAACTGTGGGCACCATTTATTAATTAATTAAAAATCTGTATTTATAGCATTTCCCCCACCCATAAATGTAAAATTAAATTTAATGCCAACCATAAATTCAAAATCTCAATCAAGTATATTTCACATTAAAAATAATTTAAAAGTATATTATAGATAAAGAAGGTTGTTAAACTGTATTTAATATCATATAAATATTTTTCAATGCTTTATTGTTAAGGTGTCTATAATATCAATATTGATAAAAATATAAAACATTAGGAATTTTGAAAAATAAATAATCAAGAAACTGTCACTAATTTTTAATCTGTTAAAATTAATTTATAATTAAGTGTAACAAAAACGAAAAAAATACATGCATTTATTGCTATTATTAGGAAATATACATTAATAAGTGAATAAATATGCTTTATAGAATTTATATTATTCTTAATTTCCCAATTCGATTGTTGTTATGCGAAGGCAATATTTTATGATATTTTGATATTATAATACACACTGTCTCAAATTTATACTTCTGCTTAATAGTCAGAATGAATTCATCCTTCTCAGTGGCAATTCTGAAAACTCAAAAATCTAAAAAATTAGTGTTATTTATGTTTGAATTATAATATAATAAGGCTGTTTAAGGTATTTTGAGTATAGTATGAACACAAATAAATACTTCCTCTAAATTTCTAGCCCAAAAGTTGGTTACTTTATGCGTTGTCCTTGCTCTCTAAATGTTATGTTTTTCCCATTTTTAATTAGAATTAGGATATTATAATAACATTCTGTTATTTCAATAAGCTTATAGTTAAGATTAAAAGTAGTGCAACATTTATTTAATGATAAATTTAATTTTATTATTATTATTTAAAGCTTATAGGAAATTAATACTGGGGCTTAAGCCAGGAAGATAGTTATTAGGTTTTTTACTTCATACTTTTGACTTTCGACACCGTCAGTCAACCCTCCCTGTAGGTTAAGGAGGCCAGTTCGGGCATCTGGCTCATGCTAACATGCCACCACAATTGGGTAGGCAAGGGTAACACGCCGGAACCCCCTGTGTGGTCTAGCAGTCTTGTGCGCTACTGAATGAATTTCCTTTTTACTACCATAACTGACTTTCCTTAATGAGTGCTTATGTTTCAGGTAAAACCCCTTCTCAGTAAAGACTTATCGTTTGGCTTTGCTGAGGGGGAAAACCCCGAGAGATACTCTGCTGAAGACTTCTTATGTAATGTTGTTCTTACTTTTCATCAGCAAATAGAGTCCGATCTGAGAATCCAAGCGGTTTGTCTCTTAACTCCTACCCTATCCTTGGTGCACTCAACTCCAGGTTACAAGAATAGGTGTATCATTTAGTTTTAACACGACTTGTATGATCAACGGTCGACGTTTTTATTGGCGTGGCCCCCCTATACCTTGCCTGACGTATTCTGAGGAGGTTCTAAGATCCGGAACTTATCTCGTAAAAGCCGAGCGCCCTCACGGTTTCGAACTCCGGGGTACCTGAATTGGTCGGGATGTACTCCCAACATACCAGTAGGTCGTAACCATAAATTTAATTTAATTATTAATTTTATGCATTTAAAATTATAAATAAGTACTTACATTAATGGAGCCACTGCAGACTATTGACTCTCAAATCAAAATATTGCTTGGAGCCTGGAGGTTCCTGATGTCTTTTTCGTGTATTATAAGCCTCATCGTTTACTTATTAGGGTGAAAACATGGTTCAGAATAAGGGTGATCGTGGCTGAATTCAAAATGTTGCTATGTAATCATTGATACGACACTCCGATCATAGTTATTACTAAACTGTTTTATACCAGCAATGATACCTGAAGATACAGTTTTAATGATACCCCGCCTCTGTCAATATCTAGGATGCCTGGGAATCTTTGATACGCTTAAATAATTTTTTTAATATGTATCAATTGGTCTTAGGTTCATTTAGAGTTAGTGAAGAAGTATAATGCAGTCACTTATGGCTATTATTTCATGATGGAAAAGACATGCACAAAAGTTTCTAGGAAGATAATGTCTAATATTTACTGGGCTGCCACTGCATAATCCAGCTTCAAGCCAACTTTTCATTAGAAGTTGATCAAATTGAGGCGAAGTAGTCATAGGGAAATTCAAAAGTATCATAATGGATAAGAATTCCAATGATGAAGATGACTGCGAATCTTGGGTTTGTCTTTGGTGCCTAAGGAATCAGTAGAAGATCCAAAAGAAAACACGATATTATTTATTCAAATTTGGTTGTTCTTAGAAGAACTCACTGAGATATCATCTCTAGATCTTAAAGAATTTCTTTGTAGAGTTAGAAAAAGTCTGCATAATTCTCTAATGGAAATGCTTATTGCAACACAAAATATCATCATATGGTTTTAATCGTAGAGATCAAGACATGTGCAATAGGGCCTAAGCAAATATCAATGGTCTGGCTTTGAAATAAAGATTCTCGCTTATCTCGCCTCAAAAGACAGATATATGAGTCGGAGATTCCGTCTCCATTCGTTTTTGCATAGATAATTGCATGGTAGCAATGTAAATTTCCCATTCAAAATTTTTTCTGTCAATTTGTTTGCAAAACATTTTACGAAAAAAGACTAATAGTTATGACAAATCAATAGGTTCTCCATTGATTATCATGAAAAATATCTATTGATACCAGTGCATGAGGCAAGATGAAGCATATAATTATTAGGAGATAAATTAAGAATGTAAAGCTCTAACATGGAGAACTAAATAAACTCAAAGATATGTTGAGGAAAATAAAAGTAAATCTCGTATGTAATTTTATCACTTCTTCAGTATTCCCTCACCTCTCTCTAAAATATCAGGAATTCTAACTTAAAAAATTTAGAGTGTCAAAGATAAGATTTCAATTCAAGAGAAAATTATCACTTGCACAACCTAAAAGTGCTTTGCCGGTTCTAATGACCAGGAGAATGATTTAGATGGAATAGTGATTTACAAGTTTAAGTCCACGATCAGAGAAGAATGTAAAAAGCAAAATATCTGGCATGAGTGAAAATGGCAAAACTAAAACATAATTAAAAGTGATTATACTTGTGTAATACGTAATTTAAGAAAAGTATATTATTTTCAAACTATGGTTTTAGCTTTTTATCATAAATAGTTTTTGTATGTATTTAATTCATTTTTTATTCACACAAATTTAAAAATTCTTTTATTTAAATTAAAGCAAATCATATCTTCAAAAGCTACTCAAGTATGAGAATTTAAAATAGAAATAAAATGACGAAAACTACTATTAAAATTTATTATTAATAGAGTTAACTACTAATATCTTTAATATTGCTACAAATCTACTTTCAATAAAAAATACATTATTAGATTGATTGATATTTTTTAAGAATTCAAGTACTTTATTATTGATATTAATAAATAATGTTTTATATGTTTTTCGGCTTGATGCTTGATTGGATTCTCTATTTTGTTAGTTGATATTCAAAATGCGTTTTATGCTTATTCATAAATACTAATTTGTTCCATTTATTTCTCTTTTTGTTGAGTATTTTTCACATATATTTAAATAAAAAATTTAAAGCTCACATTCTTCGACAATTATAGGTTAAAAAGAATGATAGCTATGATTATGTAGATGTCATTATGAGTAAAATATAGAAGCAGAAGCTGGCCAAAATATTTGAGTAATTTAAGGAGTCAAAGATCAAAATTTATTAAACTTAGGTTTTTGTAAGATTGTATTTATTGTTTATCTTTTCTTTGTTATTAATGGGTAAATTGTAGTAAGTTACTTGAGCCTTTAGTATAATATAATTATTAACTGTGTTAAAATCATTATGGAGTTAGTTATTGAACAGATTCGTAAATAATAGCAGAATATTCTTCAATCTTAAAAGAATTCGAAGTCAGATAGGAATTTATGTGGGTAATTATTAATGCTTCAATCAACTAGTGCAATATTTTTCCAGTCAACTTTATAGCATTAAAAGCTAAAAAGGCAAATCTAATATAAATAGGCACAATTAGAATGTTAAGATTTTTAAAGCTGGGCAAGCCAGTTAAGTTGATTGCATCCAGCTTTAACCGACAATAATTATCATTATTTTACGAGTCCTACAATATTTATTGATCAATAATTTAATTTTAAAAACGCTTAAAGATTAAATAATATTTTTGTAAATCACAAGAACTGGAATATATTTAGTTAATTATTCATGAAAAGTAAGAAAAAAAACTTGAATTAAATTAAAAATTATTATGTATTGATAGAAGATAAAATGGAAAAATTTTCTAAACAATCTCTTTCTTCTTTTGTTAATATGTTTTTAGCACGTAATTAATGGTAAATATTACGACTAATCAAACAGGTTTTGCATTTATGGCCATATAAATATTCTCCCAGTACATATCCAAGATCAGTCTACTTTCAGCTCTATGACCTTTAAACCTTTCGTTCCTCTTTTTATCATTCCTTTACTTTTTATTATCAATGGATACTAAGGATCTGCTTCTAATAGTATCAATTCTAGTGAAACAATTTCATAATTATCTCATTTTTAAAATATTTAAACTTCTATAAGTTTTTCTCCACTTTGTATAATGTGTCTTGTCACTCTAGTGCTCTTAC
The DNA here is from genome assembly GCA_000711775.1 of Oxytricha trifallax. Taxonomy (NCBI): domain Eukaryota; phylum Ciliophora; class Spirotrichea; order Sporadotrichida; family Oxytrichidae; genus Oxytricha; species Oxytricha trifallax. The sequence continues at coordinate 32,681 of ARYC01001803.1, forward strand.
TGGGTTATAGTTCTGCAAGATATAATATAAAGTTTCATTTTATATCTTAAAATTTATTTTGAGCGAACACTGACAAATACGTAAATATATATATAAGTATCAATTTAAATATTGCTAAATGAATATGATTAATAAGTTTTATGATTCTATAATAAAATTATTATATTTTAAATTATAAATATACTGATTAAATTAATTAATCAAGAAATATAAAAGATCAAAGAAATAAATTAAAATACTTATTAAAGTTGTATTTTACTGTTATTGTTTATAGAAGCAATATAATAAAATAATCTCAAATATCCAATATATTTTTTTTTAAAAATAACATAAAAAACGTTTAATTTCCGTTAATTTATATGAATTGCAAATGGGAATAAAATAATAACATTTGAGTATAAGAATAAGATAATTAATAAAATTTATCTATTTAGTTGCAATTTCAAATCAACTCTAATTACTTAACATAGTCTAGCTTATTATTGCCTATATTGATTTCTATATTAAATCATAATGATTTCTTAAATATTATATTTTATTTTAATTTAATTATATTATTATTTTACCAATATAATTATATTTATATTTATTTTTGCTTTTATCTTATTTATTATTTTATAATTTAGACTATTAATTTTTTTTACGTATGAAAAATTATTAAATATATATAACCCTAGTTATTTTAAAATTTGGTGAAAGTTAAAAATTACTTAAATTAGACTACTAAATTATATTGCATACAACACGACATGAAATTAATTTCTTATGGTAGATTTCCTATTCTTATGCTTCTTATCATTACCAATTATATTAATTTGTGGTCACATCGCTTTCATTTGCTCTGAACTTATCGACATCCTACATCAACTTCTTGAAGTGCTCTTTTGAAATGATATTTTTAGATTTCTGAAAGAAGTTTAGCTAATTCTTTGGGGAGTCTTGTATGATCTATTATAGATATGAAGAGCTACTTTTCACATGATTGCTCATTCTGTTTTATGTGTAACTGAACCTTTTTATTAATATAGTTTTAATCGTACAAGCAGCCTTAATCAAAGAGTAGCACTTCACAATCTTTTCATAGTATTTCTTGTATAATTTAAGCTATGAGGGGTGTGCTTCAAGATATGCCAAATTCAAAGTTGGTTTATTCATAAAGTATTCTTGAATATCATCCAGATAATTCATCTATTGTAAAACGATTACAAATATTAAAATTATGAGTCCTTTGGAAAGCTTAAGACCTAAAAAACAAACCCAGATTATTTATTTTGAAAATATTGCAAATTTTAATATGATGATTTATTTACTTTAAATATTGCTATAATCTCAGATTTATAACCTAAAATATTATTTTATAATTTAACAAATACGCGACAAAATGAATAATGTTTATAATAATTTATATTTACAATAAAATAATTTATTTTATTATTAATATTCATTAGTTTCTATCAAACAAAAAATTAAGGAATCCTTGTAGTTCCAAATGAAATTATAGATAAGTTTAAATATAATTATGATAATATTTATACTTATTGTAAAGCACCCATATTTTATGCATATAATAAGGTTTTATCCACTCAATCATTTATTTATAGTGATTAAGAATCCTGATTTTCTTAAGAATTTTATTCTAAAAATCTTTAGAAAAATATCGAAAATTGATATAGTTAATAATTTAATAAGGCATTTATAATATTAAATTATAATATAATTTAAAGAGTTAGAAAGCTATTAAAACCAACTATTTGCTATTATAATTTATATGATAAATAGTAATAATTTGTTAGTGGTAATTTTACTTAAGTTGATGCTTTATACTTAATATTAATATTATTATTTATATGAATTTCACTAATTAAACATTAGTAAAATGCCTTAAAATTAATAATTTATAAGCAAATTAGTCAAATCTATAAAATTCGACTGCAACCCAAAATCATGATTGTAGGCAGCTCTTATAATTTTTTCAGATCTTACTTGAGCTCATCTATTTTTAACGATGTCATATTACTCTTGGATTTAATTAGATTGCGAATCACATTCTGTAAGCTCTTGCTTCAAGAAGATCTTCTCCTTCTTCAACTCAACCTTGACTTCCTTGGCAGTCTATTTCTGCATCTTCAAAGCCTTTTAGATGATAAAGCTCCAGTCCTAAGTTTTGAGCGGGCCTCCTACTTTTTAGCTTTTAGAAATTTCCTCCTTCATGAGACAAATTCTATATTTTGAAGAGCTATATAACGGATCCTCGACTCTGCTTTTTGCTTTCGCATTCTCTCTCCTTGTTTCTGCACTTTAGTAAATACCACTCGAAGTTAGCTCCCACTATTTCTTAAATGCTTCCTTCATAATTTCTGAAGAATTGTCAATCACAAGTTCAACAATTTGTAGTTGCTCAACGCCATTAAACAATAAGTCTACTTATCCCTTGACAGTCTAGATGTCTACAGGGCGAACATCAGCAGAGTCCATGATGTACATTTTTGTATCAGCCTTAATAAATGCTCCACAGCGCAACTCGCTTTCTTGTAAGATCTCAGTAATCATATTCTACTCTGCCTTTCTTTTTATTTGGAAAATGCTCTGTCTAATTTGCGTGACTCTGTGCTTAAAAAATCATATCGAGATAATGTGACATCAGCTTTCGTAAAATCCAAGTCATAGCCAGAGAATGTGACTTATCTCAGGACTGCACCAATCTCTTGTATCGTAGTTATAGAAAATATTTCTGAAGTTCTTAAAACCATCTCCATGCTCCCAAAGAAATTCTGGCTTTCCAGAGTTTTTCAAATGACATCTTGTTTTATAAAGCTTCACATTTTTCTGAACTTAATCTAATTGGAAGCCCTCTATAGAGAGATTAATAGTATTGATCATGCCTGTAAAGAAGCTTTGCCTTTTTTTCCACAATTCCAGTATTTTTACCTGAAGAGCTTGTTTAGTAGCAGCTGTTTAGCATTCTAGTGTAGCGGAGTACACTAAGATATTTTTTTCAATTATTATAAATTGACAATAATTAAATTGATCTTTCATCTACACAAACACTGATGAATAATCGATGCTTTCATCTTTATTGTGCCCAAAATATTTGCACTACTTTTGGTATGCTGTGTAATCGATGCCAGAATCTTCCTAATCGTTTTTCATCTTCTCAATAGCATCAAGGTCACTTTCATTTTCAAATCAATGTTATCCTCAAATGAATGTTATACATTCTACTCCAAATAATGAACATATTCATTATTCCCTGGCGAAAATTTCTGCTCCTCAGCTATGTTTAAATTTCTATTATTGGGTATTGTGCTAAACAACTGATCAAGCTCGTCATCCTTTTCATCAAGTTTGAGTTTAAGCCTCTCTTGACCATCTCTGGTTATTCTAGATCCCAATGCCATTTGATATACCTCTTTAGCTTCATGGAAATTATATTTCTTATTTAATTTTTGGCTTTAGTTTTCGATGGCAAACTTCTAAATCACTGCCATCAATCCAAGCAACATTTTAACCACCATCTGTTTAGTACCGAACCTTGAACATCACACTATTTTCTGCGTAATCTACCTTCACATCTATAATCTTGTCAATATCTTGTTTAAGCTCTGAAATTTTTTCTTATTTAATTGCTTTGGAGTCCTGGGTAGTAGATTTACCAGAAATATTGGTTGAAGTTTTCTTCATTTTCACTTTTTTATTTGAATATTTTAATTAATAAATCATATTAATTAATCTAAGAAGGATTCATAATGTCACTAAACAGCAAAGTATTTAAAACTTTTTCTCATACCTATATTCTTACACCATTAATTATTCAAACATGAATTGTTGTAGAGTAATTTCAATTCTTAAAAGTGATACAAACTAACTAAACAGCCCATTAGAAAACCCTTAGTTTTCTCACATGAGGTTCAAACCCCTTGACAGTCAAGTAGTTCCATCAGTGAGATGATTTGGCAACAGCATTTAATAGAGCTCTGGAATGTAAAAAAATGTTGGAAACTAAGAGATTTAAAATATTTTTCTTATATAATTTAGAGTTAGGTAAATGAGGACAGATGTGAGTACTCTGATCCTTAAATATGTTCAGGAGAAAAGATTATATATGCTAACTTTAGACATCATAATATATAATATACTACAAAATAATATGTAAAACATAACCTATTTCAAAAATTGAGAAAATACAATTTATCAGTATTTAATTATTCTTAGGTTGCTGCTTAAATTTTTATCATAAAGACCTAAATTATATAATTCTTTTATATATTTCTTGTATTTTTCAAGCATATACAAAATTTCATATAATATTTACTATTATATTTATCTTAATTAGTTTATATAAATTAAGAATTCTAGTCTTCACATGTTAATTATTGTTAATTCTATATAGATTTATATAATTCTTGATAGAGTCGATGAAGATTCCTTTATTAGTTAGTTAAGTTATTAGGAAATTAATACTGAAGGTAAGTCTTCCTCCTGACCTCCCCTCCGAAAGCATCAGGTGTGGTCACCATCAAGCTCAATTGTCTTCCAAACTCGTGTCCTTTCATCCATATAGCCATTCCATATTTCCAAGCCGGGTCAAGTGACTCCATTTAACGTGATACCAGCTCCGGTCGATTGTCTCAGGCTTTTTACCAGTTACAGACACCACGGAATCCTGGGATATTCCGTGCTTTTTACCAGGTACAAATATAAGTGAACCATGGGCTTCAAACCTCCTACACTATCAGAATTGGTCAATCGACTAAGCGTACGGACAGTAGACCCGAAGCTGACTCCTCAATTTTGCTAATAAATTAATTATATCTACAAAAATATTAAAAAATTGGTACAAAGAGCAATGTATTTTTGTACAATGAAATTTCTTAATTCTATATAGAACATTAAATATAGTAAATATAGACATATATAGCTGATAAAGAATATAAAAATTTCTTGAGTATAAGTATAACACAATATTAGTTTAGCGATATTCACTGATAAACTTATCATAAAATGATTATGCTATATGCTTAATTCAATAATATGATTGCTTTATTTAAAATAGTATTTGTATGCATTACCTGCAGTAGGTAACGGACATTGAAAAATTATTATAACTTATAAAATGAGTTAAATTTTAATTAGAATATGATGGAATGTAAGACACTCGCAATCATCTCATTTGAAGTATTTGGTGCTCACTAGATATCTCAATTATCATTATCTCGGTGCTCTTGCTATTTTTCATTTAGGTTATGCAAATTTTTTTTTATTAAGTTGATACACTGGTTATGTTGAACTGCCTACTTTTGATGAATATAAAGACTTGCTCTATTGGTGCCAACACAAACTCATATGAATTGTCAAGTTGTTTCTATGTTATGATGAATTGTCAATTAATATAATTTATTATTATCTCCAGTTTTTGGAGCTAATTTAATTCCTCAACAAGTTTCAAGATGAACAATAAAAATGTGAACTAATGGCAACACCATGAATGACGGTTATACCGAGGCAGTCATCACTAAAGGCACCCGCTATTACACATCACTCTACTCAGCCTGCATTTACCAGTTACAATATTATTCTAAGCTTTAACAATCCACGAGTAGTTTCGATTGTCAGTGCTTTAAAGTATAGCCTAGTCAACATTTATTAATATATTACCTTCTTAGAAGTACTCTATGAAATCAGCAGCTGCGTAATGACGTAATGACGATTAAGCTTGCTTAGCTGGCTGCTATGTTGTGGAATCAACTGGTTAACTTTGCGATAGGTCATATTTAAACCTCTCTTAAGTGAACCAATAATTTGCTTCTTGTATAATATTATTCTTTACTGATGCAGTAGGTACTCTTAAATCATTCTTGAATTTATTAGAATCATTGTTTGGTTTTTTTTTAAAAAAATGTTTTAATTTCCTTAGGGACTCTTGTCCCTATTCTGTGAGAAGGTGTCTTTTTTCATGGTCAAGAATTCATGGAATATTTTTTCAATTGTAACTCAAATTAGTTATTTTACCTTATAGTAGCTCAGCCCTAGAGTCTTAGAAATGAGGAGCATGCTCTCCCCTTAATTATAAAAGAGCTTATAACACTTTTAATTTATATGCTACAAATAGTCAAATCAGAAATTTTGATTTTGATGATGCATAAGGTTAGCTAAAGTTTTCCTGTCCAATTAAAGTATAATTTAGAAAATCATAATGGTGTGTCATCGATTCATCTTAGTTTAAAGTATCTATTTCATTTCATCAAGCGTCTCTATTATGAGAGATAAGCTATATTAATTATCATATCTCTGAGTTTATTAAGTATATTTATTGAGCAAATTGAGCGAAACTTTAATCATGGACTTAGTCTATGATAGACAGCAAGTTACGATCCTCTTTTAAACAACTGAGAGCGTAATTTTAGAATGTAATTCTTACGTCTTATATCTGGCTTAATTTTTTAGCAACTGTGAAAGTCTCTCAGATATAGTATTATTATTATATGAATATATTATGAATCTCGGACATAAATCCTCTCCACATTTTAATAATTCAGAGCTGATGAATAAATCTTATACAATCCCTAATCTTTGACTCATCTATTTAATGAACTTGCTTAAAAACTTTATTTGAGCAATAGACTCTGTTAGAATTCGGAAAGAAAGTGTTGATTTGCATCTACTTGCACCTAAGTTGATGATTCTTGTACAATCAGAGTATATTTTATATTTCCTATAGGAAAAACATAAGAGCTAAGTGGAATCTCGTTAAACATTAGTGCTTTCCGACAAGATTATTTCATAATTTCCTCGTAATTCTAACTTGTTCTAGTTATTCTAAATCAGGAATTAAGGCACACTTGCAACAGTAAGAATAAAATAGTCTATTAGGATAACTTAAGCTTAGAATATTATTTTTTAAAATATACAAGAAGACTCGGCTCCCCAGTAATAGCAGCTTGATTTAAGATAATTTTCATCAAAGATCTAAAGCAAGCGGGATCTCTACAATTTCATAGTGATTGAATGTCAAGCTCATTTATCGAGAATTAAACAGATTCATTTAGATGTTCTCTCTTAAATTCTTAGAAGAGAGAGAATAGTTAGTTTCCAATTTTAATTAATCATTTTTAGTATATTAGGTGTGATTAAATTAAGAATTATTATGTCCCAATGCTTCAAGTCTTGCATTTTATAACTTTTTTGACTATGCAATTAGCATTATGAGCAACATAAATTACTTCCTGATGAAAAACTGAAAAAACTTGAGAACTAGTGGGTTTGTGACACACTAAGATAAATTGAATTGAATGTTTTGAATAAGTGCGGCTTAGCTAAAATCAATTTAAAAATATTAGCAGATTCAGTGGTTTTGCATTTATATAAGATAAAAGTTCTTACAGGCATACTATAGATGTCTCCGTTTCAAATGTAATTCATAATATAATTAAAAATTTAACTGTAGTCCATAAAGGGAGAACTGATAAACTCCTTATAAAAAATTTGAAGAGAAGCCGTAATAGATAAGAATGCGAGGAATCTAAGGATGAGAATAAAAATTTTGTAATAGGATAAGTCCTGTACTTACTCCAATTAAAATATTTAAGCCGAATTACAATCAGCTGTTGCAAATGCTGCCATCGAGTATAATTCAAAACCAAAGAAAAGCAGTAGCAAAAACCTTAATACTGGTGCGATACCATTTACCTTTCAGAGTTAAAATAAAGTCCAATTCAAAATTTTATTGTCTAGATCTGGGTAGAGGTTATCTTTATTTTCCTTACAGATATAGTATCGTAATAACTCTTAAAGTTATGACAACAAAAAATTCCTCTAAAATTCTTAAGCTATTCAATAAAGTACAAGTAATGTCAAAGCAAAATAGTTATTGTTTCACTACAACTTTAATTTAAGACCTCAAATTTTGTCAACATCTGAATGCAAGAAAACTGGGCTTTTTGTTAAAGAAAATCGTATCTTTAGTTTCAGAAAAGAGTTTGAATGTGAATAGTTTATGTATGAAATTTTACCTAAGAGGTTTATGTAGTGTCAATATATAATTTATATAAAAAGCGAGAATTTATAGTTGCCAAGTACTGCTACTAATATTTGTTACTGTTATTTTTTATCAATTTTAACAGATTATTGGCGTTGATTAAGTTCTAAAGCGGAGATGGTGAATTCTTTGTTGTTTGCTTTTGAGAGGGTGATAGGGAGTTGTTTCTATTGGCTTGATTCCTATTTCTATGGTTAGAATACTACTCTTGCTATGCATATTATTATTGATATTATTTATGATGCAGATTTTTGCCTCTTAAGTTCTTATTTTTAGAGGATTAAAATCATCGATTTAATCACTTGCTGAAATATGCTATATATGTTCTTAATTAGTCTTCTGATATTTAATTTATACAATGTCCCACGAGTTACCAATTACAAAACTGTAATATGTACCGAAAACTATATTCAACAGACTTAAGCATCAGCCTCCTTTTAAAATCACTCACAGCCTCATTAAAATGCAGTTTCATCTCCCAAATGTCGCTTACGCTTCTACTATGGAGATATGAAACACGTAATTGAGAGAAACGCACTAGCAGCCACTGGAATTCCCCTGTTGTCTTGAGGTTTTCTCTATAGCAATCAGTTAAATTAGATGCAAAATTGAGAATGTAGAAATTTTAAATATAGAATATGCGAGAATTTATAAAATATTGCCTTATTTTTATATGCTTTTTTTTATTTTATCAAACTTTATAAGATTAATTAGTATTATATATCTTATTTAAATTCAATTCTTGCGCGATTGAAAAAATGTTACTTATATAGTTATAATTAGTTTAATAATCTATCGCACAATTATAAATGTTAATTTCTATCAAAATATTATTTGATTTTTTCACATATCAAAATATTAACTAAGTCAAAAATATATTTATATAAAAACAAAAATATCTTTAAATTTTTATACTTGAGATGTTTATTAAATTTAAATTACTCTAAAATTTAATATGAGTAAATGTAATAATGATATACTCAAATCGAACTATCATTTAATAATATATTATTTTATAATATTTTATTAATTTAAATATAAATTGAATAAAATATTTAATCACTTGTACGAAATAGTAAAAATAAATAATAAGTTTACTACATCATACCAAAAATTTTATTATAAATAAGAATCTTAATCATTTTAAATAAATAATGATAATAATTTTATTTGATACTAAACTATATAGTTTTAAGTATTTAAACTTTTTCATATATACACGTTTTTTATAATGTTTTGACTCAATAATACTGCAGCAACACAGATTCCCTCTCCTGATGTTAGCGTTTCTCTACAATTTAAATTGCTATAAGTGCCAAGAGTTACGCATTTTTAAAGGCTGATATTTGTTTTTACAATGATTGCGAGAAAAATAATCACAAGCCCTATAACTATATTATTTTATATGGTGTGAAAGCCAATTTTAATGAACATGGTGAATTTACCATATGTAGCTTTAAGGACGCTAATTTTTATGTAATTGGTTTCCGTATTTCACTTTGTGGTGAGTGAGAAATCAATGATTAATGCTGCACTTTCAAAATCAAAGATATTAGTTTCGTCAATGATTTAATAATTCATTTTGAAACAGTTCAAAATATAAGAAGAGCTATTTTGAAACTGATGAGCTTCAAATCTATATACTATTCTATAATGAACTAAGATCATAGAGATTTTGATTTTAATGTTAGCAAGTGCTAAACCTTCATATTGCAAATGATAGAAAGTGTCTCAAGATATAATGCATACTTCTTTTTTTATTTATCTAATTACCTTATTCTGCTAGAACTTCGTTTGATAACATTTTTTTTGTTGAATTACTTTAAATAATCTGTGATAATTGTATACATGTGAAGGTTGGAGCTAATGAGAAGATTAAATTATTAATTATTTAGTCTTCCAGTTTATGTGCTGTGGATATGATTAATTAAAGATTTCATTGATGTTAACTTCTCCTACTATTTCATAATCGAGTCCTCAAGTGATATTATTGCTTCCATTCCTAAGATAACCATAAATGAAACACATTGTAGAGCTAACTTTCTACTTTGAACAGAAGTATCGATTAAATGAATTGAAGAATAGTTAATTTTCTAGGCAACCTACGTTTTTTGTCAAATTATTTTTATCGAATATCGGTCATCAACAATCATGCTCTTGATTTTATGAAATTTACTTACATTTATGATATATTTTTTGGAAAATAGAGAATTATAACAATTTGATTAACAATATTAGAAATAATAAAAATGTCTGATCAGAATGTGCAGTGCCACTCACAAACAATGTAAGTTACAAAAAACATATCTGAAATTTATTTTTTTATAGGTTGTACCTGGTAAGAGTTGCGGTGGTGCTTGACGAAGACTTCACAAGGGCTGCAGAAACAAGGCAAAGGAAGCATAATACTAATCTGAATACGACGAAGTTCAATGCATTGGGAGAGATGAAACTGATTTTTCAAGATTTCATTTTCTATTGCTATTATTACTAATCATATTATTGTTAATCAAATTGTTATAATTCTCTATTTTCCAAAAAATATATCATAATTCTCATAAAAAGCTGGAAAAATACCCTTCCTCTTATTCAAAAATCTTCTTTGTCTAAGGATTCATCAACTTACCAATCTTATTGGTATCCTTTGTAAGTGTACTTTTAACTGGGTCTTCTGCTACTCTTATGTATTAAGTATCTTTGTGATCGGAATCTACTCATTATAAACTGAAACTTTGAAGTTTTCCCTTTATCATTATTTTGTGATTGTACTTATGGAGGGCCAAGCAAAGTCAAGAGCGGAAATTAAATCACTCGAAATGAATTTCTGTGGTATTTTCTAAATTTTCCCAATCAAGGATGGCTATATAACTCCCCATAAATTTCTTCAACAGCTCTGAATAGTGAAAGCTACAGACTATGCTACCCTTCCGAATCTCGAATGAATGTGCTTTGATTGGTCTCCTAAACTTCAAGTCCTTATTTAATTTACCGAAAGATAAGAATAGGTAACTATCAGTCATTCTCAAGCTCAAATCATAATCAAAAGAGCTCAAAGTATTGGTCTTTAAAGTGTAAATAATAGAGAACAACTTTTAAGCAAGATTAACGGTGATAGCTAAGAGTTTTTTTGTTGTAGATATTGGCGTCATTTAATTTACATTTAAGATTTATAATACGAAAAATATAACTTATTAATAATTTAATCATCATGAAAACTAATACTACTTGCATTAATCAAAAATGGAAATCTCTCTAATTATATTTAATCTTTCTCTTCATCGTCATCATCTTCATCATCATCTTCATCTTCAAAGTTCCCTCTCTCTGTTGCCTAGCGAAGCACCAATCCAGCTGCATCTGTGGTCTTACTAGGTGTGACTACTATGATTAAATTCTAAGATACGTTTTTTGAAACTTACATTATTATTGAGTAAACAGTCTCACCTGCGTCTGATCTTTAGGAATACTTATTACTATATTAAGTTTTAATTTTAATTAATATGTTCTATACTATAAATTATAATTCTTTCTGCTTCTCCATTAATCATTACAGTCTATATATTTAATGGTGCATTGCTAAGCATGATTCTCCATCCTAATTTATAGTTTTCCGTTGGTTTTATTATTCTGTCTCAATATGATTCACTTTGTCCTCAGCAGTGTTGATACTTTTCGCTCTAGTATAAAATAGGTTTTTGATCATCATGTGAATGTCAAAATTGATTTTATTAGTAATTAAGCTTTTAGTCACTTCAATTTGCAGAGCTCTAACATTTATTATGAAATATTGAATCTACATAATTAACACTTAATTAACTTAGCTCATGATATTCAGAGGGTTACTCTATTTCCCTTATGAATGTGTCATAAGCAACACTGGTCTTGATCACAAAGTGTAAAATAGGAGGATAAAATGTAAAGTAGATGATAAAATGGCTACAGATTTTATCTGAGCTGGCTAAAATGACAAAGGAGTCATATTGGATAGAATGGAAGCTTTTATCGAAATGGAAATGATGCTCGTGGGAGGTTTGTGATCACACAAATGTTTAAAATGTAATATTTATTTTTAGAAAAAGGACTTTAAATTAACATAATAGCTGGATCCTAAAACTAAGAGTACTTTAAAGATAAAAAGATGAGCTATAAATTATAAAAGTAGACGGTTATCTTATTTGTTAAATAATATAGATGAAATAAACCTTCCAATTTATCAAAATAATTAGTCTGGGGTTTTATATTGTCCAATTCTTTTTCCATAATTATAACTTTTTTTTTTAATTCAAATTATTTTTAGTTTTTGATGATTGGTTTTACCTTTTTTTCCTTATTTTACATTTATATATTGTTTGATGATATGCTTTGTTATTTTATCAGCAATTCCCTCAATTTTAATTCAATTAATTTTATATTTTATGTCAGTTCTTTCAATTCAATATTAATGTTTGTCATATCTTCCCAACTACCTTTTATTTTATCACCAATTTCATATTAAGTTTTGTTAACATCATTTTGGTCTATATATTTTTATAATACTATTTGTATTAGGTATATATTATAATCACATCGACTTCTATCTTAATATATTTTATATTAGTTTTCTTTTTACCTTATTTTCTTATAAGTTTGTTAGATATTTTCTTCTTTCTAATTTTTCAAATCAATCTCTCCTAATCTTTTATTTATAAGGTTACATGCCTTCATTTTTATTGAATATTCCTGTTATAATAATATCAGATTAGAAGTGTTAGTTGTGGTAGAAACTAAATCTATTTGTTCAGAATTTAAGTAAGAAACAATCTCCCCTTGATAGTATAAGCTTCACTTCCTTTATATGTTCATCATTTCAACTATAAATTTCTCTATTTAAGATGTCAAGTCCACTTTATACTTTTGAGAACATGCAATATTAATATTATCTACTCCATAGTAATGCGGCACATTTTAATAATTTTAACAACTTTGTTAATTCTTCCATGTTCATATAATCTCTCACCTCTACTAATGCTTTATTTAGATGTTAGGATAGATATATTGAAAATATTTGTACCTTTTTATAAAGGTGTTTAGGTCTAAGAAATCTAATCTCTTTACACTTATATCTACATAATAATTTTTATCAATTATTATTAATTCAAAATAATTATCATTTATTTAATATAAATTATTTAAATTGTTCTCTAATTCATTATTTTTTGTTTGAATATCAATTTTATGGGTCAAAGAATAAGGCAGTATGATGTATGCATGGTTTTTAATAATTTTTTGATTAATTGTACTTAAAAAATTAAAATTTTTCTTTTTGCATTTACAAATTATATTATAAAGAACAAATGATGCATCTTTCCTCATCGTTATGCTATCCTATTGAAATTATTTTTTAAATTTTACTATATTTAATTGTATGGTTACATTAAATGCATAGTAGTTGTCAACATCTTTCCCATTTGCCAACTTGTAAATCATAAAAAAATTGGAATAATTATGTGATCGGCACACTATTCTTTACAAATTTTTTGTATTTTGTTTGAGAACTTATTAAGAAGCTATTATAAGTTAAATAGTGAAAAACCGCCTTCTATCATCTAGTCTAAGCTTTTATTCCAGGTTAATTTTTTAAACCAAATTTCAATTTGCGTTTAATTTGTCAATTTCAACTTCAAAATCCCAAATATTAAAATAAAAATCAGATATAGTCTTTTTTGGGAATTCTATTTATCTCCTGATAAAGGCATCCAGAGCCGTTTTTTGTACAACAAAGTTTTTATTAGACTATAATTAAATAATATTATAATTTCTTTCATTTATAATTTAATATAATTCTTCTTCAATAATTTTAAATTCTACTTATACATATTTTTATTTTTATTATTCACTTGTATTTGATATTTTGTGAAGTAGATCTTTTACTTTTAACTATTTTCTATAGTATAATTATCACCTTTCATCTTTTTACTTTAGAATGTTTATATATTAATAATTTGATAATTATGGATAGTTTGGACAAATGAGATTTTCTTCAAAGCTACCAAACATATCTTAATTATTTCTTGATTTAAAAAAATTTTACCTTATAAAATTAGAAATGCATACATAAGGATATATACTTTTATAATTTTTTCGTTGGATGTCTGTGCCCTCTCTCGTATAATCCTTTAATCTCTAAGCTATAATAAACAAAGCATTTTCTTTATCTTCGAAGATTCATTATTTCCTATCTCACTTATCATAATGATTTACTCAAATTTTTTATAACACAATGATTGCTACCATTTTATATTAAAATCTGTAATTTTAAACATCTCTTATAAGTTTAAGTTAATCTAAGATTTGGTTTTCACGAAGTTAAAGCTGTTTTAATTACGATTCTTTGAATGTTATACTTTACAACATTAATATTTATTTAATATTTATTAAAATGAAGTTGCTTAACAATACTCTTTGAAATCCTTTTCTTGTAAAAACTACTTAAAATATGGATTCATTAGCCTACCAAATTTATAATATCAAGGATGTATCATAGATACTATTTTAACTAAGCTATAACTAATGGAATACACAAATGCACTTGCAAACTTAGGCAACCATGTAATATTGATGATAACAATTGAATAGTGGTAAAAAATGTGACTATACCAAGGAATTATATAATTTAAAAATAATTTTTTTTAAATTCCTTAAAACAATAATAAAGTACAGTTTTAAAATACGATATTATGAAGAAGCGCCCAATAAAGTATTCATATTGTAGGAAATACTTTGAAATTGGGAAACTATCATAAATAAAAATAATATTCATCTTTAGAGAGGATAAACTTCTTTAATTAAATCATTCTATTTTTAGTAAGTTACACCCTCAAGTTTAATTTATTCTGGGATGCGATGAATAATACCGCCATTAATAAACTCCAGCTAATTTTGAATTTACTGTAAAAAATACAAGGTCTATATTGTCTATATTGTCTATATTGTCAAGATTCGACAAATTGAACAGTTATTTTATTGATTCATAGAAAAATGACCTCACAGGTGTGAAGATATATATATCTAAAATAATTCAAACAATCAAAAATTTATAAAAACATCAAATTCACTTTCTATTTTATTTAATTATCTGATTTCTTAAGAAATATTTCAAGCTATATCTTTGTACTGCTTAGCATCAACTTTAAGAAAATCATAAATCTAAAACTAATTATAAAAAATATAACTTAGTTTTTAATACTTTACTTGAAATTTTTCTTGTAACTGTTCTGATATTTTAATAGTGATATTTGATTTGTATTAAATTGTCTAAGTATCAATTAATTAACAATTTTATCTTTACTATTTAGATATAATATGACTATTTAAATATTCATCAAATTAAAAGAAAATTTCAAATTAAATATTTTTAAAATAAAAGCTGTAAATTTATGTTTAATGAATATTTTTATTATTTAATAGTTAGTTAATGCAAAGAAACTTATTGCTTGTCGTAAAATAACTATAAAATTGATTTTTCAATATATATATTTAGTGTATTTAAGTCATTAACAAAATCATATTGTACTCAATTTATGATGATGATGATGATGATGATGATGATGATGATAATGAAGTTGACAATTTTTAGAAAAATAAAAGAACTAAATATTACGGCTATAGTTCTTAACAATTCGTGTTCTCGATTTAACAATTATATTATAATTTTTATGTCGACTGATAAATATTTTATTAATTTCAGACTCTACTTTTGATATAAACTTATTGAAATGTTTGAATTTTTCTAGGAAAATATTTTTTCACCCTCGACGAAAGATTATTACCAAATTTTTTGATTTATATTTAATTTCCAATTTTTTCTTACAGTAATGATGCATGTGGAGCCTCTTTATTCACAATAATATAAATATACCACTGGATAGAATACAATTTCAACTGAATTTTCTTTGTTATATCACAATTCCTTGATAGAAAGTACTCAACTACTATCAATTGAATAGGCCGGCGTGGTAAAAGCCACAAAAATAGAATAAATTTGCTATAAAACCACTAAGCGCACTATTATTGCAAGAGTACCTTAAACTAGCTGAGACGTCTAAAGATTTTAACTGTAATTGACAATCTTTGTAGCAATATTTAATATGTTTGGAAGTTTAAGGATGAATAATTATTATAGTATATTTCAATAGTTTTTTCTTGTATTGTGATTAAAGAGAGAATTTTATGTAACTTCTTTTGATTTAAGGTTGCTGGAGTGAATCGCTAAAAATAGATCAAATGTGTAGGAATAGTGTGGATAAAAAAAGTGGAAAATCAGCGATTACTGAATCCGTAATAAAGTGTCTGAGAAATTAGTATCAGATCTATTAGGAAAAATTTATCACCGACGAAAGTCAAATCATATTCATAGGAAATCATCAAGACTCTCTTTCTTGCATAAGAAGAAAAGTGACTGCCTTTAGAAGAAACATAAGTTTTAAATGAAACGCAACTAACATTTGAGACTATGGCCCTCAGAGCTGTAATATAAATAAAAAAACGTGCAAATGATTTAGGAAAAAAGGAATGGGTGAGCTAAGAAAAAGATATACTTCGTTAACTCGATTCTTGGGACATTTCACTGCCTATGAAGCTCCATCTCCTTTCGTTTTCAATCTTGATTCGAGTAGTACTTTGATCCATTACTAATCTTGAGATTTGCCCCTTTCTTCATTTCTAATACTTAGATTAATTTAAGATAGAAGTAAAAAGCTAAGCTAAATTCATATTAATGTATTCTGTTATAAAGATTGTTTTTATAGCATCAGAATAGCCATATGAGTGTTTTTAATATATCATCTGCAATCAAAGACACCTACTATTCCTCGAGTAATTGTTTAGACAAAGCTATTTATCCTAACGATATTTCTATTTCTCAAAAGTTAAAATGAATGAAATTGATAGTGTATTACAGTAAATCATATTTATAAGATTATAAACCTATGATTTTGTGGAATGTTGATTATTGCCAGATAACTAATTCAGAATATTGATTCGTCAGATTCAAGAGAGTTTATACTATTTTTCTCGACCACAATTAATAATAGCTTCTGAGCATGAAGGTATTGGGAACTTTGACTTGTAGAAATATTTATTAAAAGATTTCCAGACTACAAATTTACTGTTTAAATTGAACTAAACTTATATTTTAGAGAATTGATTCACTAATATAATTAAATGGACCTTATAATAAATTTATTTATAAATAATTTCATATCTAGTTTTCTTATCTTTCACATATCATATTAAGTAAATCAATGAACGGAATATTATGATTTCACTAAATCTTATTCAAATTTAAACTTCATGCTATATAACACTTAATTTGCTGAGACTATTTATTCTTTCAAAATTTATAAGTAAACTTCATTTTTAGAGTAAATGACATTTAAATTCATTATTATTTAATTATTGTAAATTTAGCTTAATATTTTATCTAAGGGTTTAAATCTACCAATTCTTTAATTAATGAATATTAATAAAATGTTTTTGAATAATTAAGATTACTAAGTTATATAAATATTTTGAATTATTTTTAAGTTTTTATTTAAGCTTTGATAAAGTAAGGATGAAATCCCATCTCTTTTAAAGATTAAATTATAGGTGATAGAATTATTTTAGGAATATATTTAGAAGTAATAAATAGTAAAATGCACAAAGAGTTTTTTTATCATAAAATTAAGGATTATATTATTAATTTTATCTAAATTTACTAGCAAAACTTAACTTATTTAAAGTTTAACAGCTCTGCAACCCAATCTCTTTTAATTAAAAGATTAGGACCATTGATAAGGGGGAGAAGCAAATATTTTACAATGTTAAATTCGCTTATAGACTGCTGTGTAATAGAAGACATATTTATGGACTGTAAATATAGTGGATTTATATGGGAATAATTTCAGTTATCAAAATTTTGAGACCTTTAGATTTATATTTTAATTTTCATGAATTATTATGATGAAATTCTGAATATTGTTACCTATAAGCAATGCTATTATTTATGAATTAATATGATAAATTTTTAATTTAATTAAAAAATTGTGGCTATGAGGTAGTATTCTCCCCCCCTAATGTATACTTTTCTTTTTGTAGTCTGATAAAATTTTTGACGCGGAGTAATAGTAGCTGATGAACATGGAAGTGTGCGAGCAATAGTTTTAGAGCTATGACATCATCAAAGTCACTTTTTATATATAAAAATCATTATAAATTTGACAAAAATTTTCAAATTTATCACAAAATTTTATTTCTCTAAAATAAATGATTTTAGCATTTTTTAACTATTTTAACAAATTATATCGAATTTATTATAATTTTATAAAGTGATTTAAAAATAATTTTAACTTTCATTTAAGATTTATGTTAAGATAATAAAAGTTCACTTTATAAAATTATAATAAATTCGATATAATTTATTAAAATAGTTAAAAAATGCTAAAATCATTTATTTTAGAGAAATTAAATTTTGGGATAAATTTGAAAATTTTTGTCAAATTTATAATGATTTTTATATATAAAAAGTGACTTTGATAAGGCCATAGCTCGAAAAATATGGCTCGCACATTCCATGTTCATCAGCTACTATTACTCCGCGTCAAAAATTTTATCAGACTACAAAAAGAAAAGTATACATTAGGGGGGGAGAATACTACCTCATAGCCAAAATTTTATATTAAAATGGTATAATTAAAATTTTCTTAGTATTTTTAAATCTATTTTAGGTTTAAATATTGTTAGAATAGTTTCTAAATAGGGAAATTAATTATATTTAAATTACTAATAAATCAAAACAGTGGCAGTTAAAGTTGACTAATTGAACGATCTTGGGCTAGTTAGATAAAGAATTCAAAATCAACTGAACTTTATAATGGAGGTAATATTATATCTCATCCTAGAGCTAGTTAACCCAAATATAATTGAATGCATATAAATTAATTTAATTGTACACTCTCATAAAAGTAAAGTAAACTCACTCGAGGATGATATAAAATAGTACAGCCAATAAAAAGTTCTGCTAGTTTGAATTTTTTATGGAATAAACCCATTTCAATTATTTTTCAAACTTCTATTTCTTCTTGCAATCTTAATTCTAAAAATTCAAAATATTTATTTTAAACAAAAAGAAAAATAATTCCAAGCAAGATTCGATCTTTCGGAACTATTCATTGAAGTTGATTCATAGCAAGACCATTTCATACATACATTTTTGGATTCTTACTCCATCAAATTCTATTAAAGCCTCTTGCTAATTAGTGGCTACTTTCATAAATTAAATTAAAATTTAAAAATTATAATTTCCTCAATTTTGAATATTCTTTTTAGTAATGAGAAACCTTAATTAGGCAAATTAAGCAAAATAATTTGAATTTTAAAAATAAAAATTATGTATTAAACTGAGAGACGTAGTTCAAGTGATGAATGTTTAGCTCAATCTCCTATCTCCAGGTCTTTGTTTCTCAAATTAAACTTTCACAGTACAAGTATAAGTGATGGGGAAACAATATGTAAATAGGAAAAATATATGTGATAGGTAGCTAGCCTGACCAACCAAGTCATAAACTTCATTTTATTAAATATTGTCATTGCTTGACAGATACTTGAAACTTTTATCGATCACATTATCAAATTTCAAGAAATCCCATTTCGCTCAAATAAATGATTTTTAATGAATTGTTTAATATAGTCAAGTATTAAGTTTTCCAAGATTAATTTAATAAAAGTGTCATAATTAACAATTTTATAACTAATAAATTTGTTTCCTTAAACTAATGAATTTTGTATGTAAATACTTGCTTGCTATTTATGACACAAAAAATATTAATTTATTTTTCAAAGTTTCTATCTATTATTTAGCATAAGTATAATTATATAATAAATGCAATTTAGAATTATTTGGCATAATGTTTTAGTTATAAATTATGATTTAATAAAGAATGAAATTCTAATGGCATCATTTGATAGAGGAAGAGCGAGTCCATTTAATAATATTTATTAATATTATTTCTTTTAATAATCACTTAATTAATATTATCCATATTCATATTGAGAAATAGTTTTTTAGTTATACTTTAATTCAATATGATTATAACTTTGAATATGAATAAGAAAGAATTGTTATTTAATAAAATTTACCAGAATTCTAATTTAAAATTTGTATTCGTGATTCTATAAATTGTATTTAAATATTGTTCAATGATCTGTAATACTGATCAGAAATTAATTGCTATTAAAAAAAATTAAAGAATATTTTATTTTAATAAGGAAAATTGAATAAAAATAGATTTAATGACAATACTTAAGATAGTTGTAAGCAAAGTAGTTGAAGTCTATTTTACTTTAAACTTACAATAGTTTCATTTATTAGACCAATTATTCTCGTCAGCTGATAGATTAGAATTTTCTAAATCAGAACAGGATTTTCTTAAAATCTTCATGCTAATATATGTAATTTTACTTTATGCCCTATCTTATTAACAATTTAGAAAGTAAAAGGTAGGATAAGGTGGATGTCCCCCACCTACTAGTAAAAATTGACATTACAAAAATGTCTAATGAAGCTTGACAAAGAGTTCTCAAGCTTACTGTATCAAGGACCAGTCAACGAGATTCAATCGCTTGCAAGATTCTCCTCTAGATAGTTTTGCATTTGGTATTTTCTGCATTGAAGAGCTTTCTTTGTGTGAATCTATCTTACTTGAAAATATATATAAAATATTGTTAAAAAAAGTGAAAGTGATGATGAAATGTATGAAATAATAAAATATTAAGTTTTACTATGCGTATTAGTATTGATGCTTAATCACATGTGATTATAATTTATAGTAAACCTCATCCTCTCCATAAGCATCGACTTGCTGAATAATGTCGTTGACAGCTTTCTCTGAGATCATCATCCCGACTCCAAGCATTCCCCTGATTTCCTCAGATGAGATGAAGCCATTGTTGTCATATATTGAACATTCTGAATGTGTCCTAAAGCTTGCTTTATTCAAGTAGTTCTTTTCATTCATTGCAGCTACAACGATCCCAGAGTAATCGATAAATAAACTCTCATCGATATCAATCGACTTGATCAACTTCTCAATGTCAGACTAGTCCATGTTCTTCCCAGACACAATAGCGTTATCCTCCAAGATCCCTTCAAGTGAAAGTTTACCGTCTCCATTCTTGTCGTTGTCTAATGAGGCAGTAGTACCCATTTCCATGCTTGGCATCAAGAGTATCACTGACTTTAAATTCCTAGCCTCTAGTCTTGCTCATTCTTGGCAGCCAGTCTAGGCATTATCCTTTCGGCATATCTGACTTCCAGTATTACAGTAAAAATGGTGGGTAAATGGGGGCTTGGCGGGCTGGCAGTGGCACCACTCGGCGTGTCTCGTTCTACTACCCCACGGTGGAACTTCCACCTTAGCCATCTCGTGGGGGAGCCGACATAATTGTTTCCCAAAAAGGCATAGGAATTTCTCAAAGTGATGGTATACACTTATAGTACCGATGGCTTCGGATATGGAAAGAAGATCATAACTGTTAAACCATCAAATCTCTTCAGCTTGCTGCTCTTTTCCGCTCTGTACTAAGTGCTTTCCTTTATGTTGTAGTGTAGGGTGTCTTGCTTAATCACCTACTATCTAGAGCATTTCAATGAGGATGCAGTGCACTGGTTAATAGGGAGGCAGGGGATTCTAAAGCAGTCGACTGTGCGCTCTGTGATCGTTGGCATCTCTACCAATGAAGTTCCTATCCACCTTTGTATTTCAGAGCTTCACTATTTCTTCTCACCAAATTGAACAGACTCAGATACCGGGAGAGTTGAAGTTGATGTATAATAAGGCCGCAGTTAATATAGGACCTTCTATCACTATTGCTATTTCAGTTCTTTCGCTAATACCAACAGTCTTATCGCAAATAGGGTTGCTACATCATGCTCTTCTTAATCACAATGTACGAAGGGGGTTTTGAAATACGGCAATACTATTCTTTCAAAAGACCACAGATTTCCAAGTATTCAAAAGCCCAAAACCCCTTAGTGAGGTTTATAAGTGCTTTAACTTGTAGGGTATAGTTGGGGTTAGTAGAGAAATTAGGTCAATTTACAAAATGAGAAATAGAAATTAGCGAAATTTAGGGTCTATTTATAATGAGTAATATTTAGATTTACTGCTTAAGCTTGATATGGTACGAGTATTAATATAGAATAAGCCAAACCAATACTTTATTATGCAGCTATAAAAAGCTCTTTCACAAGAGTGCCTCAACTGTTAGGTATACTGCATGTTAGCTGTTTAACATTTTAATTCTGGTACTTTAAAACATCCAGCAAGAAAATAAAAGTTCACTCAGACCCATATTGACTACCTCTGTGACTCTAAGACTTTAAAGTCTTGGGCAAACTTTCCTCTAGACTAGCGAGCTTTAATGTTTCATCGCAGTTTTCCTGACATGCGTATCTCTCCTTAGACTATAGTCAATATCTATAGAAGAAATGGTATTACTTTCAAGACTATCAACAGAGTGAAGAGAGTGATTGACTTTACAGTGCCATTATATAGTAATAATTTAAACTATATATATATATATATATGATTAAATGCAGCTAGCAATTACTAATGAAATCAAGTTCATACACGCTGATGAAGCAGTATTCATCTTCAACACCTTTATTAATAAGTCATGGTACAAGAAATATGATAACATAGAGGTCTACGACTAGAAAGTAAAGGTTGATTCTGGTTAAGAAAATTATGTGATTCATCCTCGCTCTATTAAGCGAGAGTAGTATATAGTTCCTACATAAGCTGAGTGATAAATACAACGATTAAGAGATCATCCTGTTTGTTAACAACCTCTCAGTTCATAAAACTAAGGAGTCTAAGAAAGCTTATGAAGAATTAAACATTACTCCTGTTTACAATTTTCCTTAAAGCCCTTAATTTAATGGAATTGAATTCTACTGGAGTTAAATCAAGACCCACTACAAGAAACTTCTGCTTTATCTTTATGCACGACTTGCCTATAGATACGATAGACTTGATTCAGAGTAGCTGCAGAAATTGAGCATAGATAAGACAACAGTTTGTGCGAGAGAAGGAAGAATAAATGTTTATAAATAAGTTTTAGATTTAAATGAATCAATAATATCACATATTTAAGGAACTCTTAAGTGGATTCACCATCTCTTTCTTTTCTTTCTCCTAAGTTTTGCTGGGACCTGTATTTGTTTTCTTTGAGCCATCTCCTTCATCGATATTCATTTCTTCTGGCTTTTAACCATCTTTATAAAGTTTCTTGGTCACTTCGTGAATTGTTTACGGCTTTCTCTCTCTGTGAACCTTTTGATGCTCTTTCATAAGGAATATACCAGTTCCAGGTTTCCCTACAAAGTTATGTGTCAAAGCTTACTAGAGAGGAAGGAATGCTTCTTAAGCTCTTCTAGCCAAGCTGAACTTATTAGAATGCCTTGCTTCGTTAGTCTTCAGGAGAGATAGAGTATAGTTTCTAATGAGCTTCTTCAATTATTTCTCTGAGATATTCCTCTTATATAGTACCAAGAAAACCAAAAAGGAAGTACCTCTCTGGCAGTTTATTAGAGAGTTGCTTCTTGTTAGGAAGGTAAACAATCACCTCCTCATCTTACATTGCATCTTCATAGAGATTAGTGACTGAAATATCAGTGTAGTTTGAAATTTCTATCAATTTAATTTCATTAGTTTTTGAAGGCTTTCTTCTCTTCACAAAGTATAACTTTTAAGAATGAAATTTTGGTACCTTTCATCGTTGATAGGAATAATCCAACTATAGTATATGATTAAGTATATGCTGCATACTTACCATGTTGAGTGAGGTATCGATAGAGATTTTCCTTGCTTCTAAATCTTGAGATCATTTCTTAAGCTTCAACCCTTTTCATTGCAGTACTTAAAGATTCCATCCTTGTTCCTTCTCTTGTTATTGAATTTCAAATTTTAATTTATAGACTTCTGGACCCTATAGATTAAAATCTTACTATTAAATATTGACACTTAAAGGAGGTCAACTCTGCAAAGATACGTGGACAAAGTTTGCAGAAGCTGTAACAAACTGCACTGCAGAGATTGATCTCTATTTTCATCAATTTAGTTCCATTAAATTAGTACTAAATTTTTTTAAATTTAATTAGTACCGGTACTAAATTCGTTTAATTTTAATTGGTACCAAAATTTAATTAGTACCTAGTTTTAAACTAATGAGGTTTTAATGGAAAAGTTCCAAAATGGTTCAAAACCTAATTGGTACCAGTACCAACTTCAATTTTTTCTAAGCTGGTACCAAAATTAAAAATATAAAGCATAAATTTAGAAAATTTATAGTTATAAAGTAAGTATAAATATGAACTCTAACACATCAATATCAATCATTATTGCTGCTGTGGCAACTCCTATATAGAGTAACTATAACTTTAGAGGTTAAAAGAGCTTTATAATAGAAATTTAAATTTGAATTTAAACATGGCAGCTAACTTAAATATTAAAGCAATCTCTCTTGGAACAGGATAATCATAGCTAAACTTTGGCTCAACTAAAAAGCCTGAATATATTTATGTTGAGAGGGAGGTAGAGCTAAGATCTCTTGAATTGAACCAGAGGTTTTTATCATAGAAGTATTAAACAAGAGGGAGAATGCAGAGATAGGGGTTTAAACTTAAACTGATTATGTTGAGGAGCTAAAAGAACAGCAACCAATCGAAAAGATAAAAACATATTAATGCTAAGACTGCTTTAATCTTTTTCTCAACTGAACAAAGCTTGAAGAGACACCTAAAAGAGGTACACTCTGGCAAAGCCAAAATCAAAAGATCAATTTCAAGCATGAAAAGGTAGATGGTAGGTATTAGTGTACGACATGCATGAAATCATAGATTCACTCATATAAAATTAAAAGGCATATGCAAAAAGAGCATCGATTCAGCGAGTTCTTGATTGAAGATTAAGAGACTAAAAAACTAGTACCAGCTAAAAGAAAATCTTATACTCTTGAGTAATGAAGAGAGCAGCAGGAGAAACTTAAGAGGCAGAAGAGATTTGAATCGATGAACCAACCACTAGGCAATACAATCTCAGCATGCTTCTAAGCGAAAGCTATGAATATACCAGCATTAAATGCAGTTGATCTCAACACTTGTATTGAAAACTACTTGAATATAAACGTGCCTGCAAAAGCAAAGCTTATAGTAGTTGATGAGTATACATACAAGGTGTATCCCTTCATTTATCTTTAAAAGAACCAACAGTATTTGAACGAGTTTGCTAATAAATACATGGTTCTTAGAGAGGCCTAGAGAAAAGATTGCTAGAATTTGCTTAAGCTCGATGGAGTTATTTTAAGCTATGGTTTCATCGCACTAAGGATAAGGAAATTCAAAATGACACTGAGAGACTATCTCTATCATAATCGATACCCAGATGATTTGAATGATATACTTTCAGATTTGATAAAGGGTGTCAACTAGTTGCATGAACTTGGATATGTTCATAGAGATTTGAAGCCTGAAAATGTAATGCTGAATCTCTGCCCATTAAAAGTAGTTGTAATCGATTTCTATAGAGCTTTAAGATAAAAGATCGTTACTTTAGCATAGGTGCGTGGGACTCCCGGATACTTCCCAATAAGAGAGAAGTGGACAAATGGTTCTGTCTAATGGGATGTTTGGGCAGTAGCTGCAATAATATTAGAAAGTGATATGGAAAGTATCGTGCTTTGGTACTAAACATGAAAATCAATCGATAAGTTTGGCCTAGAAACATATAAAGTAAGAAGATGTCTGCAAATAAATTAAAAGCATAGTAGAGATGATAATCATTAGAGCTCCAAATAATCCTTGATAAACATTAGATGATATCCTTGATCCGCTAGAGAGAGCATAGTTCAAGAGATACAATAAAAATAAGCAGATAAAATTTGTTTGAATTAATAACATTAATACTCATTAAATATTCATTAAATTCACATAAAACCTGCATTTTGTCTACTAACCCCAATAAGACCCCAAATATACCCTACAAATCAAAGCACTTATAAACCTTACTAAGGAGTTTTGGGGTTTTGATTGAAGGTATTGCTAGAGATGTTCATATGATCGTTGGACCATTCCAAGCTATTGTTGTTCTATGGCAGCCTTGCCATGTTTATGTTTGTAATGGAGAGACAATCAAGAGGTGAGTACTTCTATGCGATAACTTTGTTCCATCCATACACTATTGCCTGCTGGAGACCCTTCTGTACTACCATGATTAGACGTCACAGCACTGGGCTGGCTCGAGAACACTTATGCCTACTTCACTAGGGCTGAATAGGCGGAGACATTAGAGACACCATTAATGGCAGTTAGGAATAAATTTTAAGAATGATTAAATATGTTAAAAGTCTTAAATAATAGTTAATTAAATTTGTTAGATTGTTGATTTGTGATAGTAGATCTATATATATATATA
Source organism: Oxytricha trifallax (assembly GCA_000711775.1). Classification (NCBI taxonomy): domain Eukaryota; phylum Ciliophora; class Spirotrichea; order Sporadotrichida; family Oxytrichidae; genus Oxytricha; species Oxytricha trifallax. The sequence goes on from ARYC01001803.1 coordinate 59,207, forward strand.
TATATATATATTAGTACCCTGTGATTAAAATGAGAAGCTTCATACATCTTCTTGAGCCTGGTAATTTCAGCTTCCAACTCCTTTAGCTTGGTAGTCATCGGTAGATCGCTACCAAATACTTATAATAATTAATTTTATTTGAATTTAAGTTTTTAAAATATAACGACCACCTTATTCTAATTCAATTTACTCTTTTATATTAGGATGAAGATGCTGCTTAGCCTCCATAAGTGAAATGATTTCCATTAAAACAAGTTATAAAGAAAATTTCACTAAATCTTGAATAGAATATTTAAGCTTTCAAAGCCAATAAACAAGAACTGCATTCTCAGCAGCGGTGGGAGTGGTAAATGTTTTTCACTTATTTTGATACAGCTTTTTGAAAATTTCGATCACTGAAAAGGAGCACTGATAAGCTAGAAGACTTTTTGGAATATTTTGTTGACATAACTGCCATATTTGCCACTTCCAATTACTATCATGTCACGACTAAATGATAGTATGATGATTTAAATTTAATAATTTAATTGATATTTATTCATGAAATACTTCCATGTGCTCTTTCCTTAAACATTTTCTCTCATAAATATTGCATGATCAATCTCATGTCTTTATATGAGTGTTCATAATCTCTACTCACTTTGAAAATATAATTTCATTTCTATCTATAATGAATTCTTAATTATCTTTTTCTTCTATTATGCCATCTATAGTTTACTATGAAATATTAATAGTATTTTGGAGAAACTAATTTCACATTCAAAAGTCTATAATAATTAAAAAACATTGAATTTCATAAAATCTAATCACTTATTGATTTCAATATCCAAATTATCATTTACTTTCAAGATTTGTGGAAGCAACTTTTATTAAATTCTATAATATGAATATTTAAGTTTGATCAGCTTTCCTAGCTTTCATCATTTTATAGATGTAGCTTTGCTGATTTTAACTCTGAGAATGAAGTTTGCATCATCAGTACACACAAAATAAACTAAATTATTAATTCCAATTAATCTTATAAACTATCTCTATCTTATACTTCAATCATAGCCATTATAAGGAGAATTTATTAATTTATTCACACTTTGTCGTTATCGAGATTGATTTACTATTTTTAATTATTTGGAGAGTTATTACTAATTTTTTTCATGCAATATGAATTATAGGGCCTAGCATGTAGATTATTATAGCATGATATTATAAATTTAAGTGAGATTGCTATTAAAAAATATATTAATTTATCTATTTAAATCAATTAAGTCCTGTTAGTAAATCAATTCAATTTTCAAATAATTTTCTAATTTATAAAATGACAGAATATGTTTGAAATTTGATATAATGCTTCGCAATCATTTGATTTAGTTGCTCCTTGATGTATTTGAGTTTTGCTTTATATTTATTGCTAAATAGAGATGTAATTAAGTTGTTAATCACTCATTTAAATGCCAGCTAAAATATTTTCTTTCAGCTACAGCTCCTGTCCAACCAGCTATTCTAGTTTATTGTCAGGCTCAGGTAGTAAAAATTCTCGATAGAATTAGCTGAAAATCTTTTTGGAATATTTTGGTGCCTTTTTGAGCTTCTTGAACCAAGATTTGTTGAGGAAAATTAACTAAGTTGGCCGAATAGATCATGATTCTATTTCTAGGTAAAATTAGCAGAAGTCTATAAAGAAAATAGTTGATAGCAGAAGAAAACTAGAGAGGCTAGAGGTTGGAGTAGCAGGTAGTGGAGAAAGGTAAAGGTTTTAATCGGCATCTGAAGCAATGAATGTTAAGATTGAGTTGATTCTTTTAAACAATCTCATTTTTTTGTAAACTGTTTAATATATTATTTAAATATAATATAATATAATATAAAATAAAATTATCCTGAATAATTTTATAGCTTTAATATGAAGATTGTTTTAGCTTCTTAATTATCAGTGTTATCAAAGGAATACCTGCAATTAATGTAGCAGCTGCTGCTGATAAGTGTATCTTATTTAACCAAACCAATATTATCTAAGTGGATTTGTATTTGTTACAAGAGAATGGAGAGGTTCTGAAGTTGATAATTATGGTAGTTACTCGTTAAATCCAACCAACCTTTGTAGTAATCAATATACATATTCAAGCACGCGGCAAGTAATTATAAACTCTTTACTTCAGGTTAAACAAATAAATATTGTGTAGATATTTATCATCAGCATTGAATAAGTAATTATTTATCCAGAAAATAAAAGTTAATTGATAACATGCTCTAATTTTGTTGAAAAAGTAATTTAGCCACTACTATCTCTGATATGTAGCATCTTATGATTTGATTTCATAAGCTATTTTCTTGTCACTTCTATCACTACAATTATTTTCTATATAACAAATAATGTAATTAAGTATAATACTATTTAATTTCTATATATGTTTGAGCAGTAAAATCCTAATTATTACAATTAAATGTTGTCTAGAGGTTTTCTTTAATTAGCGAAGGCGAAAGCAGTTTTGAGAAATGTTGTTCATCATCCTTGGCTCTTAATATGAATGCCCTCATTTCATTCATGAATAAGCCATGCTGATTGAGAATTTATAACTCACTATTTGTGTGATTATCCGTTTCTTTTATATTTAAAATTAGTGATCATCTAAATTAATTTTCACAATTATTTGGGGAGTGTAACACTCTCACCTTAAAGCCCTATTAGACCCATTATACTCCTTTAGTTATTGGAAACGACATTATTTGAACTAGGAGTTATCCAATTCCTAAGTAGTTGATTCCTCTTGGAATAGTTATCTTTGTAAATCTTATGATGGCAATTACCAATAGTTAATTAAAGTCCTATATGTTGGTATTTTATAAAGTGCTATACTTATGAACAATAAACATGCTAAATAAGGCTGCTGATGATAAATTTGTTAGATTAAACTTCAAGCTGTTAATATATATTTATCGAGTAGATTCATCGATTTCATAAATGAAGATTTAGAATATTCAGCGATCAAGATTAACTCAATATTATTGCTATGACTTTTTAAATTAATTATTTTTATTAGCTATGCAACTTGATATTAATGATATAAAGTGGCTTTTTATATTTTAGTAGTCATAACATTCATTATTCTTAGCCTCTTTTCCATGTTGTTCCCAGCATTATCCTCATCACTATCAGCATGAATAGCCTCTTTGTTATGTAAAACATATTAATCTTCTTTATTAATCTCGACTTCATAGATATCCTGTAAACTATTTTTCAATTACCATGCTATTTATTAATTAAATATAAAATTAATATATTATAAATATATATTGATAAATCAAACTAATATTAAAATGAAATGATTGATTGATATTGTAATGTAAAGAAGACAAACTCAACAAAATAGCAATATCAAAACCCTCACTAGAAAACGACTGCCTATGCGAAGATTTTATAATTTACCCCAAAGACTTTACAAATATTAGATTGATTTAAGTAATATCTTCTTGTAAATGCTCTAAAAGTGCAAACAGTCAGAACAAATTTATGTGCTTGCTTCTACTATAATCAATGATATTTTTTGCTGATTGTTTAGGCACTGATTTCAACAAAAAAGATCATTGAAACAATGCTTTTATGCGTAAATTATTTAAGACATTATCAAATTTTAAATAAATGTATAAATCCTATTCCAATCATAATTGCTACTTTGTTTTTTTATAAAATATATTCTTAAAGATGTTATGTATTTAATCCAAATAATGATAAAAATCAAAATCATTACATAGTAATATATGAGATTTACCAAAAGATTGATGTGTCTCTGCTGAAATAATGCATATTGATTGTTTTATTGATGTTTTTATAAATCAATTAAAAATAGGTAAGTTTATCTGTTATTGCAGTCTAGTTGATAGTTCTTAATTTAATTAAATTATTCTTACAAACAACATTTCAGTTATAATTTTATTGTATAATTACTGAAAATATTTGAATTATTAACCATATTTAACATTTAATAAGTGAGTTAATCAAATTTGGAATTTCTTTTTCAAAGGTTTTAAATATTTAATAAAATTGCAAAAATGGCTAATTAGATTTATTGGAGAGGACTTAAATATAGACAGTAATGAAGAATTATAATATCTAAAAGGAGAAACAGCAGTCAAATGCATAATATTCATTGATTTCAATGTATATATAGATGTCGTGTTTAATAATGAAAGGTAAATATTCTACTAATAAAAGCAGAAAATTATTGAAAATGTTCATTATTTATTGGAGACACGAAGATTTTTCACCTTTACCAAGTTTTATATAGCAAGAGAGAAGGCTTGCAATTTTCTACGATATTTATAATTTTTTTGAATTATTGAATTAAACGAATAAGCTTTGGGGGACAAATCGTAAGACTTGTCGCAAAGTATTTTAAGTTTTGTATGTTACAGCAAAAGAAAGTAAAAATAAATGATTCCATTCCACTACGAATACAGATTTATAATGCCAAAAGGAACATATAGTCTGAGGATAGTTGGAATTGCTAAAGCCAATAGAATAAACTAAAAAATAACAATGGATCTTTGAGAGCAACTCACCCTTATTTATAGTGATGAGGGCCAGTATACACTTATAGTAATCTTACATTAGAGTGGGTTAAGCTAAGCCTTTATTCCTTTTATTATTCTCGTTTTAACTGATTCTTTTATCATCTGAATCTTTATTTATTTGATGTACTGAGTTATAATATGCCATTTAGAAAAGATCTGTTTATATTTTTAATGCAAGAAGTTCTCAGTTTCCTAGCAACTAAGCGATTATTTTTAGTTTTAAATCTACCCTAGATTTTATTGAATCAACTCATATGTCCTCTTATTTGAGTATTTAGTACAAAAGAAATAGCAAGTAGTGCTTGTTTATCAAAGTCTATCCATATAGTTTCTGCTTAGTTATAATAAACTGAACAAATTTCAAAGATTATAGTTTTGATTGTTAATTCTTGTTTATTTATAATTTATATTCGAATACAGTTAGACCTACTGATATTTGGGAGTAATTCTTGATCTATAGGGTTTTCCGAAGTTTTTAATTGCATTGAATTGTTTTACATTGCAGAGTCCCAATTAATTTGTCCCTCGAAAATAATAAAATGCTGATCATTTTCACTAACAAGGTATCAGAGCCAGTCTTCGCTGTATTCAAGTTGGTTCCCTTGGGTAGAATTAATGGAGGTATCTATTGTATCTCTGGGTGGTATAAGCCTAATTATTAATTTCCGCTAGGCTATTGATATATTTATAATTTTATAAATATCTTTATATGATATTATATCATTAAAAAGATATTAATATGTGTAATCTTTATTTTAAATAACAACATTAATTATTAAATTGAAATATTGAGTATAATATTTTGAAGTGAATTCTGTCAATTATATTTACAGTCTAATTCTACTTTTTCTTGTGGTATTTTGTTCTTCACAGTATTTATAATTTCTTCAGTTTTCAATCTAAGCCTTTATGTTGTATTCTGTCATGTCTTCATACCAAGTTGTTTCAACCAAAATAAGCTTTATCAAACTAATAAATATATTTATTATAATAATTAAAGTTTATCACACGAGTAATAGCAAAATTATTCCAAGGTTTAATAGGTATAAACTGATATAATTCTAAAGAATTAAAATAGGGGTAACCATTAATGCATTATTATTTATAGATTCACTAAATTGGTAATTTCTAACATTTTACCAAAAATAATTACTGATTAGATAATAAAATCTTATAAAAAGGTTTGCATTTAATTGCCAAAATGCTCTTAAGCTTCATCATCTTCTCCACTAGATTCTCAGGCATTAATTGAATGTGGGGGTAAAATCATAACAAGATAGTTATAGCGATAATTCTAATCAGATTCTTCCTCTTCAAACCAATTGTTTTAGTAAGTATTTCTTAACAGGATGTAAAATTATAAATTTATAATTAAAAAACCATGGATATATAATATCTTAGGTTAATATACCATTCATTATTTGATTATATTCCTATTCACTATTCAGAAAAAGTTTTATTTAAGATGGCAAAAATACCCACAGTTATATAAACCTCCTAATTAATCCAGCTCATCTCTATTCATTCTATCGCTTTATCTTATAGTTAAATTCTACAATTTGGTTGTAACACTGCAGAAATAGATCACTCACTAAGAGCAACTATTCTTAGCACTCAAATCTTGTGTTTGACCTTTTTTGAGTTCCTTGCTCCTCTCATGACTCGGAAGAAAACTAATCTTTCTAGCTGCTTCCAGTCTGTCACACCCCTCATTGTGTCTTGCTTTCTTCAGGTTAGCTATCTAAACTTAAAAGTGTTATAAACTGAACTAAAGTAGATTGGTTTAATTAAAATTCTCATTTAAATCATAAAATAATAAGTAAATACTCTTTTTATAAATAATATGACAATGAATATCAACTTAAATTCAAATAAATTGTATTAATAGATATATTCTACTTTTAAGATGAATTTAAGCATTTTATAAAAAGTATAATAATTAAACGATTACTTAAATATAGTTAAGTTAATTATTCTCATAAAATTAACACTTTACATTTTCTTGTTGTAAAAGGTAAAAGTGATATAAATATAGAATCCTATAAAATTATGATATAATTATTTTCAAGTAAAAAAACAAGAACTTCATTTTGCTGTGAGTAAAAATAGATTAATAATATTTTCTATTTAAATTTTTTCTATAAAGTTAAACATTTGAATTTAATATTGCAAATTGTGTTTAATACTTAATATTAACAATAATTTTAAGTTTTAATTGATATATTTTTATGTATTAATATATTTGACTTAAATATTAAAGTATAGTAAGAAAATAATATAAAACGGATAGTTGTTTATTTATGTTGAAATTTATTATCAATGCAAAGGAAAATATAAATTACTGAGAAAATAATTTAAAATTCTATTATTTATTTAAAAAAATATAAAGATTTAAAAAAATAAACTAAAAGAATAAATAAAATCATTTAAAAAAGATTTAATTTCGAAAAATTATACAATAAATGAAAATAAAAAAGACAAACAAGTAGGGTATGATAAATTCATGAAAATATAATAAAAACAAAATAATAATACTAAAAAAAAAATTATTCACAAATTAAAAAATAAAATTAGAAATAAAAAAATATAATTAAATAAAAAGGATTAAAATAAAGAAAAAGAATTAAAATACATTAGAAAAGATAAAATAATATAAAATAAAAGATATTAAACATTTTCAATAAAAATCTAAATAAAAAAAGTATATTAATAAAAAAAATTCTAAATTAAATTAATGCCATTAATGAGTTATTCGCCTACGAATTTTTTTAAGTATATTATTTTTTTTCTCATTTTTCATATATTTATTTATTTTTATATTAATCTTTTGATTTTTAATTTAAAAATTCTTCATGAACCTAATCTTTCAAAATTCTTTTACTCAAATTTGATTTTTTATTTTACTTAAATTTATTAACATAGCTTTTAAATGTCAAACAATCCGTAAAATTAATTTGTAAGTTTTAAATTAATTTATAAAATAAATCACACAGAAACTAATATTAAATACACACACAATCTCAGTTGGTTCAAATTTAATATTCTCATCCAAAGTTCAATACCTAATATAAAAGTTTAAAAAACTTTTATCCTACTATGGTCTCTAAATTTTTAAATTAGAAAATACTATCATCTTCATGTTAAGCTTGCTCAATTTATTCAGCAAGTCTCCCTTTATATATTCTTTTCATATGACCTTTATTAAGGAAGAAAGTTCTCTGAGCTTTTGATTATGCAATTTTATGAGCCTTGATCAGAAAACATCGTCTATATGTCTGCAACTTGCTAAAAAAAACAATACCACGCAGCTATCCCTGTGTTCTAATTCCTCTTTCTATCATTCCGTATAATTATGCCTCAGATGAGATATAAGAAGTCATAAGTAAAATGGCATCAAATTAGAACTTTGTGTCTACTCCACTTCCATACTCAAACGTGAGAAAGAGTATGTATTTATCTTTGATCGTAATCATGAAGTCGGGGTCTGCTATTGATTAAGTTGGCACCCCATATTTCATTTGCATAAATAGTTCGACTTCAAGCTTTTTTTTATCATGAGTAGATGAGTATAATTTGTGCATTATTATTAGGTTGATCTATCTCTTTTATTATAGCTTCTGCAAAGATCAATGGATTCTACACATATCACTTAACAACTGACTTCTATAATTTTCTAAGAGCTCTAGTCTTTCAGAAGCAAATTTCATCTCACCATTATTTTCAAACATATCTTGAAAAAGATATTTATGACAACTAGAGTTTGTTGCAGAAAACATAAAAAATTACTTTATTTTGTAATGCCCACAAACATGTAATTGTCTTACCAAGAGAATAAAAGGACCTCTGTTCAAGGGCACAGTCATACTCATCCATATTGGCTAAATCATCTTTCACCAGATACTTGTAATACGATTCAATGTCAAATACTCTCAACTTATCTAGAAGTGTACCAATTTTTTCATCCATCAAAGTTTTCAAGATGCTACTTGGGTCAAGGATTGTGAATTACATTTGTTAGTTTGAAAATTAAATTGCTAACATAGCCTAGACTCAAGTTTTGCCGGAACCCAGTTGGCTTTTCTATCAGTGTAATTCACTGTTTTAAATTTGCTATAATAGCAGCAACCATTGATTGGTAGTAAAAGTGCACTTATTCATCTGAACTTTCACTAAGGTTTTCAGAAAGTTCATAGAAAACTCCGTTAATGGGACTACTAAGTTGAATGAGTAACTAATAGTTTTCTAATGAAAGTAATCTGTGCAGAATTTCTCCGAAGATTCCTATCTTTAATTCATTTCTCTTGATAATAACTCTGAAGGGCATTAGATGAAAAATTGTAAAGTAGAGGTTTGCAGGCATTTAATGCTTTTAAATATCTATATTGGCCTGTTAAATCAAAGTACACTCTGCTTTTTTTCAAACTAAAGTCGCCAAGAAGTTGTAATGGAGCAATGATAAGAGACCATCTATCTAAGTGCATTTAACTTTGTTAACTTTGATTTGAGAGAAATTAACCAATAAGCAATTGGCCACTCTCTTCATAATTTCTGGGCTATTTAAGGCGTAACATGAAAGAAATTTTTACGAATTCTATGCGATGAGTTACGAAACTTAACACGAATAAATTTCAGCTTACAAATAGGCGCTTAATAGATTCTTACTTTCTTTTCTTGATATAAGCTTTGAAAATACATTTGGTTTCATTGCTAAGGTCGTCATAATTAAACGCTTTGAGGGTTTGTATTGAAGGTCGTTGAACTGCAATAATATAGACTCAAGAATTTGCAAAGTTTGAGAAGCCTCATCATTAGTGATAATTCTGAATTTCTAGGAGTTTTCTACAAAGGGCAAAAACGTTTTTATTAACAAGTCATCTTCATTTCGATATCACGGAACTTATTATATCATCATATTATTCAGCCAAACTACTACTTCTGGTTAGAGTTGTCAAAATGTTTACAATATGTCAGAATGCTGATGCTTGCTTAAGAGCTTCAATATTTCTTGAATTTATTGCATCGCTTTATGATCATCAGCTTCAAAAGAGAGTATACTTTTATCAAAAGTATGTTTAATTGTTCTAAATACAAGTACCTTGAGTTTCGGTTGAGCTGAATCAAAACTCTATATTATTCATATGATAGCCACTGGTTAGCGTTCATCATCAATTGCCAATCTGCCTCAGCATGTTCAGTATTCTCGCAAATTTACGAAGCTTTGCTACTGTACAAGTTTTTCCTAAATAGTTTGCATTTTTTTACCAGTTAATGTTTTCCTAATTCAACTTTGGGGGGAGAGTTTCCAGGCAAGAGGGAATTTACCTGGCAAGTGAATTTTTATATATAATTATTTTGAATTATACATTTAAAAAAATATCTAATAACTTTATTACACTTTAATTTTTATAATAATAAATAAAACTTTCTTTAAATCTTTAAAATAAAAAAATGTCAATGCTGTTTTAAATCATAGTATTTGATAATTTGAGTCATTTAATAGTACAATTCTAACCAAGGAATTAATTCATTAATGAAAATTAAGATGTTTTATATATGAAATAGTATTGTTATGACAAAATATAATAAAATATCAATTAAATTACTCGAAGGAAAAGCAGTGAAAGATTCATAAATTCTTTTGAGGTTGTCAAAGAAAACATGATTGCAAAAAGAATAAAAATAAAAATTTTAGCTTGTTAGGAAACTTCCTCCCAAATTTTCATTTAAACTTAGCTTATTTCTCTTCAGCTTTACGTCTTTACTTTTATATAATTTTAGATTTGATCTTTTAAGTACTCTTTAAGAGGACCCTCGCTATCTTAGCTATGTCACCTTAACATTCAGGAATGTTTTTGTGAACTCTGAAGAAATTTCTCTGAGGTGAGCTATACGGCATGATTCATTTTGCTAGTTTATTTTTTCACTCTCTTACATGACTTTTTCATACTGCCTTTGGTAATTTCAGTGCGTTAGACAGTCCATGATTTGTCTTCGCAATCCTTATTGGACTCTAAGTGCCGTGGAGATTAGCTACTCCTCGCTTCTATAGAGCATGAGAAATATTCAAATGCGTGCTTACCTTCAGCGGTCTGCATGTATATGTGATTATTCAAAGTTTTTAATATATTTTAAAGATTATTAAGGGGGTTTTGTGATTATTCTCACATACTAACAAAAAACTATTTTATAATCACAGACTATGACTTCTTAATTAATAATTAAAATACGTAATTATTTAACTTCATATACTAAATATTAAGTTATTTTTTAATAATTATAAATCACATTTAGAAGTCTAAAAACATGGAATTGAATTCAAAGCAGACTATCTTCTAGGCCAGAGCAACAGATGACCAAATGTAAGTAGGTCACAAAAAATGGATGCAAGTCAGCTTGAATCTTGGTTTAGATTAAGAACTGATATTTATTTTAACTATACCGAGATATATAATATTCTTAAATCTTTATTTATTTACATAGAATATGCATTTGCCTCGCTCGAGTTCAGTGAATTAGAAATATTGAAACAGATACTGTAGGAGGAAAAAATGTCTTTTCAAATGAAGAGATTACAATTTCAAAAAAAGTGCCAAAAAACGAAAAGCTGTCGGTTAAAAACATACTGTAAAAGATCGGACAAGACAGCCGTATATTGGAGTACCTGCCACAACTCGACAACAAAAAGAAAGTTATCGACAGATAGTATTTTTTAAATGTGCTGAACACTCTAGAGCCTGAGTACACAAATAATATAATCAAACTCGCTTAAGACATAAGATTTGATGTAACTTAACATGAAGAAATGAAATACATATTATCATCTCTGACGCTTGGCAAAAGAAATTACTTCAGCGTCCTTATTTATAAAATAAACATAACTTTATTGCATAAACCATGTTTTAAAAAGCCCTGGCAAAACGATACAACTACTCAAAGAAAGTATTATAATAATTGGTCTTAGAAAGCCCAACATAATCAAGAAGTTGGCATGAGCTTCAAGAGAATGAGAGAGTAGGGGAGAAATAATTTTCTTGAAGCCAGGTGCTACAAGATGAAAACTCATTAAAAATATAGATTTACAAACAAGCAATGGCTAAAGTCAAGCCTCCTCTACCTCTAAAAAAACCCTTACAATAACTATGAATTACGACATAAATTTATAAAACTTTAATTAATTAATTGTCTTCATTCCTTATTAACAAACACATTTCTATATCCCGCTCATCAAAACCTATAAAGCTTTTATTGATTTAGTCCCTGTAAAAATTAAAATCTTCATTTTTGCATAGTGCAGATAGCTTAGCTCTTTTAAGTTTCATTTTACCAAACTGAAAATGTCCTCTTTGAGTTTGAATTAGGGAAGGTAGATAGTGTGAATAATATATGAGTCTCTACTGTTTCGAAATGCTACTTTACTATATTACTATAATGCACTCTCAAATTTTCTATAACGATAACGGCATCTTTAGCACCTAATTTCCCAATCAGACTATAATAAAATTCAAGAAATTGTTCACAGTTCACCGATTTGTTAAATTTTTAAAGTATTTTAAGCCTCCTGTATTTGATATTGCTGCCACAATAGCAATTTTTAAGTTTCCCCAAGCTCAATTTGTGTTAAATATTTTAATTTTTTTCACTATTTTCTCTTTTTTAACTAGTGTGATAATTAAACATAATTTCATCTAAGAACACGATGGTTAAGTTTAGCTATAAATAATTAGCATTTCCTTGCTAAAGTGCTCCAAGAGCCTACTGTCTTATTACAAGTTTTCCATGGCGTGGCTGTTTTATTGGCTTGATCGTCTTCAGTTTCACTCCGTGCTTTTTATATAAATTCCATAAGCTTGAGCTTGAATATGTAATTCAGGGTTGTTTCTATAAATGAGAACACACCTCTCTTATAATATCTTTTCTGCAAGCTTTGTAAAAGACTCCTGACTTGTCAAAAGTTGCAGCTAGATGTTCCGAGATTTTTAATGCCACCTCTTGTTCTTTGTGAAAGTTTTTCCAATACAGTCTTATCAAACTCTCTTTCCCAAACTATTCTTTTAAGTCCCTTTTTTATTTTTCTCATATACTCTGCACATTATTTTACTATCGGAACCCTTAAGTTTGTGATTTAGGAGATTGCTCAGTAGCTCATCAATATAATTATTCCCTCATTATTCTGTGATTCTATGTAGTGACAATTAATCACAGAACTGACTTAATCAAATTTTAGCATTAATTAATAAGTTAATTAAATAATGAAAGTATGGGTTATGGTATCTCAGTAATATTAAGGACATTGTGTCTAAGCTCTTTAAGAAATTTTGATGTCAACATTCTTACAATAGCGTTAACATTCTGACACAAAAATAAATATTCAGAACTATGAAGCCATCATTGCATTAAATTGGATGAACAAACTATAATTTATTAAAACTAAAATGGAGCAAGTATTGAATGAATATTAGTGTACAATAACTACTTGCAGATACAAAGGTAAGAAGGCAGCAGAGTACTAGCATTGCCCGAGACATCATCTAATAAAAAAGATTGAAAAATATATGAAGAAAGCTTACGAATGCGATAGTTGCAATTGCATATTCAGCCATAGGTAATCACTGCATTTACACAAGAAAAAGTGCCAAGAAATAACTAAATATCGATTAATTAGGTAGCTGAAGCTTTTAGCTAACCACGACATTAAACCAACTCATCTTGTTCAAGAACCAATCGTAATTCAATGGGACTCTTAAGAACAAGAAGAGTGGGAAGAGCTCCATAGATCACAATTACTGAGGACAGGAAGCTATTCAGAGCTGTAGTGATGGACCCCACTAGTAACTAAGCTGATTTGACTCACCATACGATACACTCTTTGATAAGCAAATCAAAGAAATACCTATAAACCTTTTTCAAGAGAAAGGTTATTTGCTTATGTGGATTATCAACGCAAAAACTGGATGCAACAATATCATTTTTCAAGAAGCATGATATAGATGGGTTGAAAAAAATTGTCTGGATCAACCAATAAAAACGGGAAAATATATTGTGGTCCTGGGAGATATATACAGCACGGATTTGAGCAATGTCTGGTTAGAGTGAAATGTAGCTATAAAAATATCAAACAATTCAGCAAAATGAAATAAAGTTTAAATGTCATTGTTGTGCTAAGCGAAACATGTCACATAAGCCTGAAGGACTATATAAGATTGTGGAAAGCTTGTGCCTAAAAAGTCTTATCTTGAAGTCTTCGGAAGGGCACTTAAAATAAAAAGAGGATGGACCACTATGGGAAACCAGTTGTGGCAGTTATTAAAATGTCATTTATTTTATTAATTAATTAAAACTTTCATATTAATTTTACGGAATATTTCTCGGACCTTAATTATACTATTTTTATTTAGATTATTTGAAAAATTCCAAATAATTATAATTTTTTATTTTCATAAAATCCAATTTTTTCATGTTATAAGATGAATCAATATTATTCAAATGATTTATTTATAAAATATTTATTTTAATTATCCTTTTATTTATTGTTTTTTAATCAAATAAAAAATTTTTAAGATTATTATTTCTCTATATATACATATTTATATTTTTTTATGAATATCATTAAAATGCCATACCTTTGGATTTCTTTATAATCTTAAATTAAACAAAAGTAATATTATTAATCATTAATACATATTTTTATTTATACAACTGAATTTATTTTTGTTAAAACTCAAAAACTATCACTCACAGTCAAAAAGGTTTTAAACTAATTATAATCATCATTAAATATTCTACCAGACTACAAAAAGAAATAGTTCGGTGGGTGGGTGTTATTTGACCTGCTTTCCAATATTATTTATTTTCTTTATATTCTTTTTTTATTTATTTCAATTAGTCTCTATAAAAATTTCATTTAAGTAATTATCACTTATTTTTATTGTTTTCAAAGAATTCAATGCTTTTCTTTCAAGAAAACTATATTCTCCTCTTATTTCTTTCTAATATCAAGATTAATTTTATTTTCCCTCTTACGAAGAATCTGTGAGCTACTTATAAAGTATAACACTTTTGAGTGTATGTTTCGCAATATCTGAAAATTATTATTATCAACAGCATAGATACTAATTTCGTTTTAGATACTCAGTAATTTAAATGGAATTTATATATAAATAATTAGAAATATTAATGTTTTATGATATCTTGACATCCTTAATTCCTACAATTGTATTAATTACATTTTTTTCAAAAATAAGGATAAACCATAATTAAATTTATAACAGTTGAATTCATTAACATTTATTGAATTATTATTGAAAATAAGAAAGATAGATGAATTTACTTATAATAACAGCAAATCATATAATTTAATACGGTTCATTTGCTTTCATAAAAAGATAGCATCAAGGCAAGTGTAAATAATATTCTTAAATTTTAGGAAAAGACATTCATTCTGATGATTTTGTTATAATTAATGTTGCCAAGTGAATGAAACAAAAGATAATGAAAATTTAATTTAATTGATAAGAAATCAGTTGGTTAGTAATTTCATTTATTTTATATTTGTTAGTATTTAAATTTAATTTTAACTTTTACTACTGAGTGAGTGGCATAGCCAAAGCATCAGATTATTTAAGTTGTCTAGAGAATAAATTAATATAATAAAATTTATTTCGTTAATTAAATGATGAACATCTAATTAATAATCCTAAACATGAAATCATGAATACATTTTCCATTTTCAATAAATAATTATGAAACATATCAAAGAATCAACTAATTTTTCAAGATTATCTATTCTAAGGTTGATATTAATAATTAAAAGAGCAGCACTAAAAGGAGTAGAAAAAGTAGGAAAATGCATAGATAAAAATTACTAAAGTGGATGAAAAGCAGTAAGTATTTATATTAATATGTAAAGCTAGAAAGAATAAGGTTAATATAGCTCAAGTAAACAAGATGTGTCATCATTACTAGTATTAGCATGAAATTCGATGAAATTACCTCAGAATTTCTATAGTAATAGTCGAAGCATTATTGAAATACTTTATGTAAAATGCAAAATAAATCAATAATCATTCTTCAAAGAATATAAAGACAGAACATCTCATTCAGTGGTTCTCAAAATCCTTAACAGTGATGCTTCACTTCCCACTTCTTTCCTTTCACTTTTCTGTTTTTCCTTCATTTCTTCTGTGCTGTTTCCAAATTCTCTCTTTCTTGTTCTACTCTTTTCCGGGATCATGCGACTTCCTCATATAGATTCATTTTCTCTCCTCTTGTTGGGTATTGGTTACTCTTTCTATTCCTTTTACGGCTTCGAGACAAACAGACACCCTTCAATCTCAAATAAATCCTCCCCAAGTTCGCTAAATTCTCCTTCTTGTTTCTCCAACACCTTTTCCATAACAGTTTGCTGGAGTTCTCCCTAACCATGATATTATAAATTTTTTTACATTAAACTTTAATGAGGCATCTTAGAAATATTCTTCTAATTAAGTTGAGATCTTTATCAAAAGTAAGAGGTACACTGATGTGAGACTTAACTTTTCTATAGAATCTTAAAACTTAAAAAAAAATTATACTGCCATTTATAATAATGAATTCTAGTAGGAATTATTATATATGCCTGAAAGGAATTTTGTAAACAGTCTTCATTTATTTTAGACTGATATCCTACAATAGTCACATATTTAGTATATAAAATTTAAGATTCTTAAAGTTTAAGTAAAACTTACCGATATCCTATTAGATTTTAAGATTTAAATTTTGCTGAGTGCTATAGAATAATAAATTATCTGTCATAGGCAATCACCCCTCAATATCAATAATATAATGTTATCTTGCTTTAACAATAATCAGTATGTTTATAATAAAAGAAGCGTATTTGTGCTATTAAAAAAGTATCCGCTATATAAGTCTTGTTCTTACGAGTATTATAAAGCTTTGAAGATGAATTCGTTCACAATTGAGGATAAACTTAGAACAAATATTTCTCAGTAGCAAATTAAAGGCTGTTTAAGCTACTGGTTTTAGCTTTAATCATGAATGAAGGAATCAAAATAATAAATAATTTAGCATTAAAATGATGATATGAATGTATAAATTAATTAAAGTAAGAGAGACGAGTAGAAGAACATATAAATTAATGTTGAATATAACGAAATAATTAAAGTTATTGAATGCTTTATACCTTACAAATTAATTTTGTTGCTAACATGTCTTATTGATTAATATATGAGGTTTGTTATAGTAATATTTACTGCTTTGGATTAAAGTTATATGTTTTAGATTTCATATAATCGTTTTTAATAATTGAAATTAATGTTTTCAATAAATAAGTAACTTTTGCAATCCTCTATTAACCTAAATTAAATATTCCTGAAAGAAATGTTAAAAATTAGGTATTATATTATTTAATTTTAAGTTTTTATCGAGTTTATACAGATTTAATAGATATTTATATTGTTTAAGTAATTTTTTATCATAACTAATGATTGTTTAATATATTTATAAAAAGCTGGGCTATATTATATTTCAAATATCTATATCTGTATTTTTAAGTAACCCTGATAAATTAACTATTTGCTAATTACTTACAAGTGAGTCAAGCAAATAGATGCAGCGTTATGATATTTAATATCAAAAGTAGTGGAGTAGTAACGTTTTCTTAAATATTCTACCCTTTTTCAAATTGGCATTATCTATCTATGATAGACTTAACTTTTTATAAGAAGGTATTAAATATGGGAATATAATTGATAATAACAAAATGCATCTTATAATTAATACAGATTTAAATATATAAATCGACCCCTATAAGTTAATATTTAGGAAAATCATTTTACACAGCTAATAATTTAATAAAACTGCTTGAAATTAGATAAATAAACCTTATTATATTTTGTTTTAAAAATTTCCATGGTAGATAATATCAATTTCTTTTGGATTATTCAACATTATCTCTTTTTTTAAGAAGTGACATATTACGACAATTTAACAAAAAATAAGTATTTTATTGTTTAAAAATAAGGATTTATGAATTTCTTCAAAAGAAAATGAGACATTCCTTTTATCAAAATTTTTCATTGTTTAGGATTTCTATTTTTGGGTATATCTCGTCTAGATAAATTCAAAATTTAACTTAAATCCCATTAATAGAATGATTTAGTTTCAATTTAATTTATTTAATAGAAACTGGAAAATATTTTAATAATAATAATCCTAATCTAATATTAAGCGAGTATAATCAAAATGAGGAGATCGTTATAAATAAATCAAAAATGAGATGAATTAGCATTATGTTCTAATCAAATTTTACTAATGTTTTTTTAACTGTAGTTATTTCGAATTAATTTCATGTGTTTATTTATTATTCTTCATTTTATTAATCAAACGTGTATTATTCTGATAATTAATTTTTCTAAACTTTTCCAAATCATTTCTATTTTAGGGCATCTAAGTAATTGTAGCTGTAGTAATCTTTAAGTTTCTTAATTAAATTTTCTTAGATATCTTCATCATATCTTCAGGGTATCTTCCTCAAAAATCAAACAGTTCAAAAATATTAAAATTAACAATAATAACAACAGCAATAGCAGTAGCAACAGCAATAGCAACAGTAATAATATCAAAATTAGCTTGAATTAGGAATCAGTTTTAAATTCCTGAGAATTTAAAAATTCTTAAAATCTTTGATTTTATTCTTCATTTTCATCATCACTTATATTATCATCCCTAACATTAAGACTTTATACTTGAAATTTTTCAAAAATTTGATTTTTTGTTAAAAATCCCTGAGTCCTAATTTAAGCTAATTTTGATATTATTACTGTTGCTATTGCTGTTGCTACTGCTATTGCTGTTGTTATTATTGTTAATTTTAATATTTTTGAACTGTTTGATTTTTGAGGAAGATACCCTGAAGATATGATGAAGATATCTAAGAAAATTTAATTAAGAAACTTAAAGATTACTACAGCTACAATTACTTAGATGCCCTAAAATAGAAATGATTTGGAAAAGTTTAGAAAAATTAATTATCAGAATAATACACGCTTGATTAATAAAATGAAGAATAATAAATAAACACATGAAATTAATTCGAAATAACTACATTTAAAAAAACATTAGTAAAATTTGATTAGAACATAATGCTAATTCATCTCATTTTTGATTTATTTATAACGATCTCCTCATTTTGATTATACTCGCTTAATAATATAGATATGGCATGAAATGAGATTTAATTTGATTGAGTAATCATCCTTTTAATTTTGATTCGAAGAGATTAATATATTTTTTCTAAATTACTATAACCCTTTGATTTAACACTTTTTAGTAATTAGATTAGCTCATGATCTTGAAATAGAATAGAAAAAACAAGTGATACAGATAGATTATGATATGAATTCGAGATACCTTAATATAGTAAAGCATTACTCAAGAATTATTGACAGAAAAAGTTTCCACATTTCTTGATAAAAGGCTATCAAACAAAATACTGCTTGATTAATATAAATATCAAATATTCACTTTTGCATATCAAAATATTTTAATAATTGCATAAATGAAGAATGTAAAAGTATATCAAATTATAAACCCTTAAAATAGAGGAAATCAAGCATTAAAATAAGAACCATTGCTATTTAAAAAAATTATTGTATATCAAAAGTTTCATTATCTAAAGTGAATTTCCCAGAACTATGAACACTTTACTCTAGCAACTTATTGTATAGTTTTGATTTAAATTAAAAGTTAGAACAACACCGGATCATAGTCATATCAACATAAATATTTGTAGAAATATTTGATAACAATCATTACTTCACCACCCCAATTTTTATCATAATTATTTCTTTATAAATTAATGGTGAATTATAATCTAGATATATTTACTTCTAACAGTGCAGTACCGACATTATTTAAACTGCCATAGGTTCATATTTGTAATGCTTTCATACTCAAATATTCCACTAGTGGAAATAGTACGATAATCTTATCTACTTTAATATTTATTTAGAAATTTAAAATAATTCTTTGAATTTTGGAAAAATTAATTTGTCAAATGATTTAATTGGTAGGAATTTTCTAGAATATAAATAGTTAAGTTTATCTTTTAGAATTAAATCATAAACTCATGTATTTTTGACCGTGTAAAACACTCATATTTTCATAAACACGTCTTTATAGAATTAATTTGCTAGTATATTTTAATTGAAATAATCTATTGAAATATTTTAAGATGAAATTTGATTTTACCAACAATCTATAAGTACAAAAACAATAGTCTTATAATTTTTTAAAATGCCATATTTTCTTTGTTTTTTATATTGATTACTGAACATTAAAAATCTTATTTAGCTTTTATACTTCATTCATGTTTTAGTTTTTCTTTATTTATATTTATATAAATGTATAATTTGTATCCAAATAGGTGGTTGTTATTTTAAATTAAAATTAAAATTAATTATTTTATTTTAATTATTATAACTTTTTAGGTAGCTTTTAAGTTATTAACATAGTACATTATATATAAATATAGGATATATATATACAGGGGCGTCTTCAAGAATTAAAAAGCTACAAAATTTAGGGGGGGGAAAGTTTCCTGCACCGGTTTATAATAAAAAAAATTTTAGGATAGTTTCCTGCACTAAATTTTTTTTCATTTTTAGAATTCGATTTTTATCACATTTATCAATCAAATTTTTTTTACTAATTTTTTTAAAATCTTTTTACTCAATATATTCTACAATTAATCAATATGTTTATTAACATGGAATCTAATCACCATCCAAGCAAGGGTGAAATTTATCCACTATATAAATTCCATCTGATATTAGTAGACTTCTGTATCTCAACCATAAAATTGTTCTCTCTGTACTAATGAAATTCCAAATATTTTATTTAATTATTGTTAAAATTCTAATTTATTCTTTCAATGGTATATAATATTAGATAATGTATAACACTATATTTTCATGAAGTTCGCACATGATATAAAAAATATCTTAAAATTTATGGGTTGTAATAAAAATTTTATTGTTAAATTTATGAAATTTTACATTTAAAAAAAGTGCAGGAAACTATCACGAGTGCAGGAAACTTTCCCCCCCCAAAATTTAAAGAGTGATCTGAGTTAAATTTAATTCCTAATTAATCCCTATTAATAACAGCTATAAATGGCGACCCCTCTTAGACAATAATCTAATCCAGGATGATATGAAATACACGACAAGTAATAGTGGCTTGCAGTGATGACAACAGTGATCAAGAACTACCAGCCCACGAGGCAGGGAAGGAGAGTGGAGGCATAGACGTACTTATCTGCCATCATCACACCATTACAGCGTCAACATCACATGGCTGTCATAGCGCATCAGTGGCTTTGTAGGGCCCAACGATAAGGTGAACATCTCTTGCAAGACCAACAATACTTGTGACTCTTTGGGTAGTTGGGAAGATTGCGAAACCATTTGTCAATTAATCTTTTGGTGCAATGTGAGTTAGAAGAGCATGATGAGGCAGCTCCATTATCGCTGAGACTGTTAGTATATACGCAAGAACTGAATGACTAGTAGTGATAGAAAGAATTCTATTCACTGCTGCCTAAAAAATACATCAATTTCGACTCTCTTGCCATTTGAGCCTGTTACCCTTTGTGCGAAGAAATCATAATGAAGCTCTGAAGTGCAAGAATGGGTGGGAACACCATTGGTTGAAACAGCAACGAGTGCATTAAACTGCTTCAGATTTCCTCTGGCTCCTTTTTGGTAAGCACACTCTATCTTTTTTGAAACCCTTTAGATTGCAGAAGAATCCGCCTTGGTGCCCTACAGAACAAGATAGAGGAAAGCTCGCTGTACAGAGAGGAACAGGTAGCAAGCCAGAGAGATTTGCAAGTATATTTTCTAGGAGATCATCATCATTATTACAACTACCAAAGAAATGTGCTCAGGGCGCTCACTAATTGCATAGGTTCGTTCCCGAAAATAAGGATGTTCACTTATTTCGGTTCCTGCGACACTTGTCTTAGTCGGAGGTTCCATTTCCGCAGATAATTTGATGGATAATAGTGTGGTGCCAATGGCATCCCCAAGTAGAACTTTTGCCCTTACTTCGTTTGAAATCTTTTTTCTCCGAAATGCTTATATTCAACAAGTTGATCAGAATGAACTCAAGAAAATTTAGGTCTGGTTAGGCACTCAGAGCTCTGAAAGTTAAAAACAGGATCATGATGACGATAAGGAAGACAGCGACTCCTCACCCTAAACCAGCTATTAAGATGTCCAGAAAACGCCAATGATGACAATCAGTAAGAAAGAGATGCTAATGTAAGTTCAACACTATTATCGTATAAATGTATTATAGGAGGAGACAAAGAACTTCGTGATCGAGTTGCAAGGCATCTAGAATTTTGAAATTTGCTATGAAATCATGGATAAATACATAAGAAATTAGCTTTGCAGATGACATGTAGAAGAAAATACTTTCAGAAATTGAACTATCCATCCCATAGTTGAACTGAGACTAGAAAAAAGATTTGGTAGGTGAATTTCATCTTTAATGATAATTGAAGACTAAAATAATGAGAATGGAAAGCTTATACATTCAGCACTCTAAATGACTAGTTGTAATTGTTGCACTCAATTGTTATATCTTCAAGCAATAAAATTTACAAATTGAGTTTTGTATTTAAATTTTCATTCTACCTTTTTTTCACATACTTTTATAATTATATGTAAAGATAAGGTTAGCATCGACACAACGTCAAATTTTATCATCTAAGATTTACAAATAAATATATAAATATAAAATTCACAATTTTAAATTATTATAAATTGCTATTTCTTATATTATATCTAACAATGATCTTTTATCTGTTAATAAAGAATTTTTAGTAATTTAAATTTCATTTATTTACCATATTAAAAAAGAATTGTTAATATGTAAATACTATTTATTTTGGATAAACTTATCTTTCTTCTTCGGTCAGGTTGGCTTAAGATAAATTTAAAGCTAAAATTGAGAATTCATTTTATTTTTAATTTAAAATGAAATTTATTATATTAATAAAAAAAAATCTATCTGATTTAGATTTTAGATTTATACTCTTAAATTTTGGTTAAAAATTTAAATTATTTTAAAAACATTTGTTTGATATATTGATTTAGCAGATCATTTGCTATGATATTCTATTCCTTGGGGATGTTTTAAAAACTTTTCTTATTAAACTTCTTTAATAAGTTACAGATTTCATACACTTATTTTATTGGACTTGATTATAACTCTTTTATGCAATATGATGGACATTTGCTATTATTCAGAATTGTTCAATATTTTTAATTAGTTTACTATGTTTATCAAAATAAGTGTTTCATTTATCACTTATTTGGCTGGTAGGATTGGATCATCATCAGAATAAGTAAAATTTTCATCAGATTTAATAATATTTCTGATCATTGCACAAATTTGAAATTAGATGAAGATGTAAAGTAGAGAATCTTCAAAAAACTATAAATAAATTATCATTTTAAATTTATGATTTCAAGCATTAAATATTGTAAAATACTATAAAAATAATTTGTTGTAAGAAGTTGAAATTAAAAGATTACCAAATTTAATAAGCAAATAATTAATTTGAATGATAATCTTTGCAAATCTATATTAATTAAATTTTAGAGAACAATCGTCAAAAGCTTTATAATAGGTATTTTATTAGAAATTGCGATGAATTTATTTGCAATTTATAGTGTGTATTTCAGGAATAGCATTTCAAGTAAAAGATTAAAAATAAATTAGGAATATTCAATATGATTGTTTTACTTTATTTCTGTTTTAATTTGATTAATAGCAATTAATTTATATTTATACTTAAATACAATTTAAACCGATAATTTTATACTGCATTGCTTTTCAATAAAAGACCGAGCTATAAAATAATGTTAATAAGTATAATTAGAATCATTGTGAATAAAAAAAATAAACTTAAATTATGAGAAATGACAAAAGAATTTTACTTAGACAAATCAATACAATACGCCATCTAATTTTACCAAAATAATAAAAGAGAAATAATATTTATATGAGGTTATGTAATCAGAGAGATGAAGCAATATAATAATAAACCTAGCTCAGATTCCTTTTAGATAGAAGGTAGATTTTAGAAGTAATAAGGCTCACTTAATAATAATTAAATCTAAGATATTCACTTTAGTGTGATCACGAGTTTACTTGCAAGTTATTCGATGACATGCTTGTTTATATTTAACTCATTATAAATATCATTCAATAAAAATAAGAATTAAAGCATAAATGTTCTAATAAAAATAATTAGAAAAATGAATTTATAATTTAATTATAATAAATAAAATTAATAATATTCAGATACCTATAAATTATTTATAATTCACTTAATTTAAATTCAATGGGTGCTTCATTTATAAACTCAGCATGAGAAGTTACAAACTTTAAATAATTCCACTAATTATTAAAAAGATTTACTGTACCACATCAATTGCTGGCAGGGGTATAAACGATTCAGAATAAAGATTAATAATTATGCTAATAAATTTCATACTCAGATTAAATTCATGAGTAAAAGCAATTAATATTATTAATAGATAATAGTTATAAAAAAGTAATTAAGTTAACATTCATTTTAACTTTCATGCAAAGTTGTGAAATTGACAAAGATCAAAAATGCAATAATCAGATGGATAGAAAATCTCAATGAGCAAAACAAAAGTGGATGTTGAGTCAAATCAAGAATTATGATCCAAAGTGTTCACTGAGTATTAGTGTGCGATAAACAAAAACAAGTGCTGAAGTACCAAGTTTTACCTCACTTCCAAGCATTGTGAGCAAATGATCAACAAGCATCACACTTGAAAACTCAGCAATTACTTGAGTCTAACGCTGAAAGCAGCAAGGAATATGCCACCTGAATCATGCTTCGACCGCTGGTGAAACCCCAAAGTGCAAAGTGGTCAGTCTGTTCTCTTTGGTTAATGTCTCCTCCGATTCTAAAGTTGCTCGTCGTCCTTTCAAATAAAGTTATATAAAATACTAAACATAAAACTAATGTAAGATTATATATTAATTCTAGAGATATTTATTTCTAGATTTTAATTTCTCTTTTTACCAAGGTAATTCACTAATATACTTATTATCAATTCAAATTTAAGAAAGAACAAAACAGTAAATATCATAAATAAAGCAGAAATATGCTACTAAAGTCGAAATTATTTCATAAATTATAATTCTTAGCCAGAAGACAAAAAATGGTTCAAGAAATGACAACAAATGCATAGTTTAAATTCTCTATCTAACAAGAATTAAGCAAATAATCCAAAATTATGAGCTATGGAAGATAATGAAGTAACATCAGAGAAAAAAGTTGGATAGACTAAATATACTGAGAAACTTAAGCTCGAAAAATAAAGATTCTAACCATTAATTTTGATACTTATATTGTAATAATATTAATTAATTAAATAATTTATAAAAACTATTTTTTTTTACCTTCAATATATTTTAAACCAGGTATCATTTTAATATGATGAATCTTAATTAATGAATTTCCTATTAATAATTCATAAATTACTAAACTAGGTTTAAAAGTTTATATTATATACTAATTTTATTTTGTCGGTTATATCTTATCTATTAGTAGAATTAAGTAATGCTAACATCATATGGTCATATTATAAATATAATTTGATATCTTTATATTATATATCTTTATATTTTATAAAATAATTTTGTGTTTATATCATGAATTTTTTGGATTTTTATGATCTCTTGCTTATTTAAATAATTACTCATGAGTTCTTAATGGGAAGGTGGTATTTAGTTTCGAGTATCTTCCAATTTATTTAACTCAATTTTGAAATATAAACATTTTATTTGCTCCGTCCAATTTATGGAAGGGTTTACTCAGTTCAATTCAGGAATTTTTGTGCATCTTAGAATATTTATTAGCCGCAAGAAGAGGTAGACGAAGTTTTCTTAGAATTTTTTGGAGCTGAAATTCATAAAATAATATTATGATCACCCAAAGAAGTAATTAATAATATTCATTTTAAACGAAAATTATTAGTCTATAATTAAAGCTGAAAATACTACCCTCAAGTAAAAAAAGAACAATTATTATTGTGCTTGTATTCTGTACTAATTTAATTAATATTTTATATTAATTACTTAACAATTGAAATTTCAACATCAAATTTATTCATCTTTGGAAACCACAACTTTTCTGATTTCATTATTCATTTTAGAGAGTCTGATTATTTTTTTCAATAAACAGCTTTAACCTTCTACCATTTGTGTGCCAAAGAGGGAAAATATTCATTAATTTTTATATTTATTAAATAAGAACCGAAAGAAAAGTATGTCATATATGACGGCCCTTGCAGTTGTCTTAAAGGGAGCTAAAATCTTTAGCGTCACCCAATTCGACATCGATTCGGATCTAGAAGATGAGGAATAGACCTTTGCGATCTTGAATACGAGACCATTGAGTCAGACCATGAAATTTATGAGTCAGTCCACGCCTTAGAAATTCCTCCAATAGCACCAACCCAGATCTAGGAACCTCCCCTATTTAGTACCAATACATCACACCACAGAAATTCGAACAGAAAACTTAACAGAATTATGATGAAATCTAACCAGAATTCTTAAGTTACACATATACTTACGAACAAGTAGACATATGGGATTAAATGATAATAACTGCTACTTACCTACTATAACCATACCATCTTTACTGGCAAGAAACAAAAATATTAATCAGTAGAGGAGTACTAAAAATGGGATAAACTTAACCTCTATTCTTTGTGCTACTACTAGACAACGCAATAAGAACGTTTGAAGTTAAATATAAGTTTAAGATAGGAAAGAAAATCAAAGTCTATGCTGACGATATCGCATTCAAATTTGACCCATGAGACAATATAGACGATATCAAATAAAAAGATAGAGACCACTTCAAAATATACGGGCTAGTTATCAATGACGATAACTGTGTAGTCATAAGTGCACAAAAATTTGACTTCTTCAATCTCTCTTAATATAAGAAGAAAATTAGGTACTTAAGACTTAACATAAGTTAACACCCAACATAAATCTTCGAAGAGATTATAAATGAGTAATCAGTGAATAGAAAACTTCTTACTTAAACAGATTTAAAAGTGATGACTATCTATACTAAAGAATCTATCAATAATATATATTTTCAAGAGAACAGACAAAACTTACACTAAGTTTAGCTTCAGATAAACCACAATATTTAAGAATTGATAGATCTTTACAAAAGAGGGGCAGCATCTTTTGTATAAAGAGGAAATACCTTCCTTATAGTATTCTTCCCAAATAGAATTAAACTATTCAATCACTCACCCTATCATCAATCCAAGGAAAATACGAACTAGAAGTTTCAAACTACTAAGTAATTCAGGATGACTGGATATATTAATATGAGATAATATGCTAAACAATCATACACTTCTCAAATGCATAGTTGATGGTTATTGCTAATAACGAAAAATCACTATACTACAGAGCAAAAATGATTGCCAAATATATGCTTAGCTCACTAATGGTCTTAATACATCACTAACCTAAAGCTTTTGGTAAACCAGTTTAATGCAAATGTGGATAACAATTTGAATCAAACTGGAAACATCTTCCCCATATCGGGATTGATATAACTGAGCTCAGAGCTAACCTGTCAAAACTGGCAACTTACATACAGAAATTTATAATGGAAAGAAGTAAGATAGACTACAATCCAGACCCAACTGCTATGACAAACACAAAGCTAAAAGAGATAAGAATCAATCTTAAAAGAACATAAAAAGTCTGAAGACAACAGACATGGGATTTAATTTAAAGGGCTTTACCCTTATATATTAGCATATATGTAAGATCGGGGTCCCTAGAGACCTTAATGTGATTATATTATTATTAATAAATTTTGATTAGAATAGCTGCAACAAGATTTAAAATAATTGTGAGAAATTCAAATTAAATAATTATACTGGATTATATTTATAAATACTTAATAAGATCAACTATCATCTAAATTTTAATAAATTTATAACTAATTAGCCTTATATTTATAAAATATTCATGAAATTATCCTCTGAATAATTTCCTTGTCATTTTATATATTTTACAATTTTTTTTTCTAATAAAACTTGAACGGACTATATTATAAAAATTGAGATTTGTCATTTTTTTAAAACATTAAATTTTAATAATTTTATAAATATATGAAATTATTGAAGTTGAATAATTTATGATAAAATTTGAAGTTATTTAGTTAGAGAGTAATTGTAAAATTTTCCATAAATAAAACATCACTCTCATTAATGATGATTAATTTGCTATCAATAATTTTCAGTTGTCTAAATAAATCATACCAGATTAAAGCACAAAATCTACTTCTTACAAGAAGATTAAGTTGAAACTATAGAATGAAACTAAGGATGTTGCTTGGATGAAAATTGAAACTCAAGGAGAAGTTAGAAGAAGAAGGAGCTTAAAGGCGCTCTTCAAGAAAATCATGGTGGAGCCAATTAGTGGCAGCACTGTGTTGAGCACGAACTTGGATGAAGTGACTACAAGAAGGACTATTAAGACTAGAATTGACCAGTGGCTCAAGATTGACAGCAGTGATCAAAGTACAGCTTAGTGTGTTTGAAAATTAATATTTAGATTTAGTAAACAATCAATTTATAGAAAGAATTTGTTAATCAAGAATTTTAATATAATTGATCATAATAAAAAATCCTAAATTTCATAAATTATCTTTATCTATCAGTTTTCTAATCATCATTTACTCCTTATTGCATTTTAATATTGTTGATTGTTTCATACATCCATATTTAAGTCATTGAAATTTTCATCATGAAGATCCAAGTTAAGGTCTAAAGGCAAAGTGGCAATAATTCTGAGTAATTTCTTATAATTATACCAAATTTTTGCTTGGTGATGGAAGAGCCTTTCTTGAAATTCATAAGGTACATATTCACTGATAAGACTTATGACAATGAAGAGTGACTAGTCTGGGCATGTCATACTATAGAAAAAAGTGATAGGTATGAATTTATGAATATTCTATGAAATAAAGAAATAAGGAAGACTTTAAAGGAAATAAATAAAAGTAATTGAGCAATATTAGGAAATATTAAGCATTTACATGTAATTAAAACTCCTTGTTCGCTTTAATGTATAAATATTATTCTAAGATACTTAAATCTAAATACTCCTTATCTAATCTTGAATATTTTAGGCTGTGAAATATTTATACCTTTATGGTTCTCATTGGAGTGTATAGCATGTGCTGGTTTATTGAATGTTATCTGCAAGTTACAAATCAGGAACGCTTCTGATTATTCAATTGTGAAGATATCACAGAGTCATGTTGCAAATTTGACATTTTCAAGTTTATAGGCTCCATAAGAGATTTGCTTTTTTTCTTGTCTGGAGAGATTTATGATTCTTAAAGAGATCTTCAGTGTCATCTTAAAAATTCAAATAGCACCATTTGATTTGAGTGATTGAATGAGCACCAGCTTAATAACAAATAGTTACAGGCGCTGTATAGTTCTAGTGAAATAACCCATAGATCCACAAGTGAAAACATCAAATAAATAGCCATATCGGACATTGAAAGTGCAGTAGATGTCAAAGACTAGTATTGTCTAGTTTAGTAGGAATACTTGATTGTCTTCTATTAAATTTGAACAAACCCTCAAATGTAGAGAAATAGAAAATGTTTGGGTCTGTATTGTCAAATACTAGTTTCAAACTCTGACTAATATCATGGATATTGTTGTGATAATCTAAAATAAGTATGAATAAATGATTTTTATTGTAATTTTCTAGTAATTTAAATCTGCCTCACATTCTCATATTCAAGTTATATTCATTGAATCTCTCTCCTTTTCCAGCAGCAGAATAAGTTTCAATCAAACTGCAGGTTGATTTAGTTAGTAATTCATCAATAGCTTCGATTTAAGCAGTACCTCAACCAAACTTAGTAAAGCACAACATCCTTATAGAAAAATGAACTTAATTAAGGAGTTCCTCGGTTGAAAAGTAGACCACTGAATATTAAAGCGAGACTTCATTGATTGCAAAAGATTCAAGTATTCATCTGAGTTTTTGTTGATTTGCGTGCTGTCTGTGCTTTTAAAGACTTAATGAGTTAGTAGTGTAACTCATCATTTTTGCATTACTTAGTCAATTTTTTAAAAGTTGTAGAGTTGGATAAGATCATTGACTGTACCTATGATTAGAATTACACTATACCTGGGGTACATATTAATTTACTTCACTTTCATTCCTGAGTAATCTCACAGTAGAATTAGTTGCATTAATCCTATTTAAATCCTTCTCTTTATTGCATTTCACTTGAAAAATGGATTCATTTTTATCAAACTTAAATCTTAAATTACAAAATAACAAAACGAGGCAGTTAAAATAAATAGGATATTTTCTGATATTTGGGTTTATACCAATTTAACTATTTTTTACATATTTTATCACTAATATAAATATCTTTTAATATGCATAAATAAAATTTTAGAGATAATTTAACGCTTTTTAATATTATTAGAAAAATAAAAAAAATAATACTGGAAAAAATCTCACAATTTAATTATAGAGTAGATATTCTTAAGAATATTAGGAAAAATTTACTAATTGACATTTAGAAGACAATTTAGTGAATGTGAAGAGAAATATAAAATAAAATAAAAATAAAAATATTAAAACTTAAATTTAAAATAGAGAGAATTGCTTGAAAAAACCAGAAACTGAATATATATAATTAGTGATTTATTTTTAGTTTTAAATTAATAACGACTAAAGAATTAAGAATATTCTTATTTGTCTCTTTAATTCTGTAACTTGATATTTACCCCTTATTTTGCTAAAAATTTTTTTTGGGGTTTTATATAAATTAGCATTTTGTTTAATATTAAGGGGTAATCATCACTTTGTTTTGAATTTTAAACTTTCTGATGGTGCTCTCCTGGGGTTATGAATACAATTATCTATTTAATATTGGATTTTGAATTAAATTTTTATTATTAAAATAATATTATTATATTAAAAGTGAATTAATGAGATATGTGATTTAAGTCACAATCTCAACTATTTTTAATACAAGGATTTGCTTTCAAGATCATGATGGAAATTTGAAGATACTGTATAATGCCGACCTAGATAATTACAATAAGTCTTATTGCCTACATTAATACCATAATTACCAAACTTTGAAGTAGGAAAGAGAAGAGCATTCTATCTCGCCATTAAGATTCGAAAAGTTTTAAAAATTCGAATGACTATCCGTTCAAGACTAGCCTACTACTTCCCTAGGCGTACCTTCCCTTACTAGTAACCAAGGGATATAATACCTGCAAACTATATCTACAAAAGAAATAAAACGAAGATTAAGATTTCAGCTGGGAAGATGAGAGGGCAATAACGATTAGCTTGATTCAAACGTCTATTAACAGATTATTTCCCATGGTTTAACAATCATTAACACATCCAAATCGCCGCTAAATACTATGAGTACAAAAATATCTAAAAAAACTAAAGAAAGATTCAAGAGAAAAACTTAAATAAGAAAAACGAAACCTCCCTGATAAAATCAAAACAATCATAGGAATTATAAAAACAACCACCAATTCATAATTCTTTAATTCAGGTAGAGACTCCAAAAACAATCTGCACACTTCTCCTCACATTACCCAGAGACCTTATTAATAAAATCCCATATTTAGTACCATTCCTAAAACAAAGTTTCTAATTTATAATTAACTATGAACTTTGTGTTCTCAATTAGCTCAGATATCCATAATTTAAGATTCCAAAATAACTACAAAATATAGTTTTAAATTCAAATCACAAGGTTAAGTATCCTAGGAGCTACCTTAATTTTTCTCAATAAAAACACTATAAGATCCTAGAAATTTTATTGCATGCTTAGCTTCAACTTCGCATCGAAGTTGAAGATCGGTTCATCTCTAATTTTTGAAAACAAATCTGATCAGATATTATTAATAATTAGAAAGATATTAGAGATATACCTCTTTTGATTAGGAAGAACCCACACAAGTTCTAAAAAAACAGTTTTACTTTAAACCCGTAAACCTTTGGGACATAAGAATAAAAAGCTTAAACCTTTTATTTTAATAGTAAATTCTTAAGATATGATTAATCATATAACTTTTGGTTAAACACATTTTGAAAATATCAAATCTCCCTTTCAAGATTGGAAAGATATTAGAGAAATATGAATGTTAGAGTTAAAATTATCACCTGATCGTTTGCAATACACAGCTAATACTTCAATTAATGCTATTACTAACCAAAGATCCTTGCAAGAGGATTAAATAAATTGAAGAAATGGAAGCAACAGCTTAGCAAGAGCAAGAGAAAGAGAAAGAACAAAAAGACGATAAAATGGAGAATCAAGTACAATAACGAACAAACAAATCCACAATCTCCTATAATTATAAACGAACTTAACTAAACTATATCATAAAAAGGGGCAGTTCCTAATAAATTAATAACACTTATTTGATCGGTGCCCGAGAGACCTCAATAAGATCGCTTATTATTATAGTTATTATCAATATTAATATATTATATGTGTATTCTTTATAAAATTAATATCAAATTCATAGTCTTTATATTAAACATGACTTATATTATTAAGTATTGTAACGTCATTTTTGGAACTAAAATATTTATGGAACTTTTCTTAATTATTTAGAATTTAAAATTAGCTTGTTCTTTGCATGATTTCAAATATAAAATTATGAAATAGAAAACTTTAAAATAAATATATTTATTTATATCCAATTCATAATATTAGATTAGATAGAATCATTATTGTAATATTCTTATTGTAAATAATTTAAATAACTAAAATTGTTTGTTATCATAATCCCCAAAATAGAGGAGCTAAAACTTTCATTTAATAATTTGCTTAGTAATCAAGAATCTTTCTAACAAATTCAGAAATTTAAATATTAGAATAGAATTTAACGATCTTAATCTTATATTAGATCCCTTCTAGGGCTTTATGCAGTATTATATTATTAAATGTTTAATTAAAACCATAATGAGAATTAATAGTTAGTTTAATCTTACATTCAACATTTTTGCATAAATTCATGTACTTTATTAAGTTTGCTTAAATAAATAAAAACAATAATATTTACATTTTTAAGATATTTTAAAATAATAACTCCACTTTCCACTATTAATCTTATTAAAGAGAGTAAAAAATATTCATTTAGAAGCTAATGAGAATATCTTTCTTTTCAATATAATCAAAGAATTTTCTGTTTATGCTAATTGCTAATTGAAGCAAAAAAGTTTAAAAAAGAATAGGGAGCTTGGTAAATGCCCGAATATTATTCAATAAATATTTCTTTATGAATTTATTTATGAATGTTAACAACTCTGAGGATATTGAAAAATATCAAAAACAGCAAATCATTTTGAATTTTCAAAATAAATTAACACCTCTCTACCAAAGAATATGTATCAAAATTAAAAAATGCCCTTAAAACTCGGCAAATCATAACTTTACTTTTAGTTTATTGATTTTAAATAATATAATAAAAAGGGGAAATTATTAATTAGTATAAATACCAATTTATATTAGCAAGTTTATATTTGAAAATCATCTTTAAACTCCTTTAACTAAAATATCTGCTTTATTTATAATTACAATTTATATAAATCTACGAGACCAAAAGATGATTTTTTAATATATATAAATAGAGTATTATCTAAAAGAATGATAAAAAATCTTATAATTGATTGCAATCTGAATATACTTATGATAGTGTTTATCTCAAAGTGTACTTCTACTTTATTGGACTCATTATAATACATCATACTACTAAAATAAGATGATATTGTCATTAGCTCATGAGAGAAATAAGCACTTTATAACAAAGTATGTTTATGATATTTCCTCACGCCGCATTATTTATTTAAATTTAATTTTAAAAAAATAAATAATAAAATTTTATTTACTACATTTAGTTTCAATATTGCTAATAAGAAAACAAAGTATTTGTAAAGTAAGGTGAATTTTTACATTAAATTTCAAAATTTATTAAAATTTTAAGTTTTATATCCTTAAGATATCCATAATTGTTAATTGGAAATTGGAAAATTAAAATGTTCAAAAGAAAATGAAAACATAAGATGATGCTAGTGAAGATTCATATTACTCAATAAGATATTATCTAATATTTTTGTAATTCAACATTACTGCTCCGAAGAAGCAACATCAATAGACCAATATCTCAAGAGTCTCTGAAAAAAACGAAACAACAGAGAAGTATAAGTAGATGTATTAAAATACTAAAGTTAATATTAATAAAATACATCAAAATAGGTTTAAAAGGAGAATGTTTAATATAGATTAAAAATATAATTATTTGTAACTTCAACTAATTTTACACTTTAAAATTATTATGATCGTGATTAATTAATTAATAAATTAATTAAATTATAAAAGAAGCATACTATCGAAGGTATTTTAGTGAACAAAATAGGCACTTACCGAGAACTATCAGTCTCAGATTATAGATTTCATAAAGAGAGCTCTAAATGAAAATGACAACAAGTCTCAAGTTAATATCAATAAGCAAATGTAGGTTATCTCTAAATTGTGACTGGTATTCAGGAAGTCATTAATAAAGTACATTCCACATTTAATAAACAATCGCCTACAGAATCGACATGGTAGATGCTGAGAGTACCAAAGTGCTAGCTTTCAGCACTTGGGTTTCTAAGTTTAAGGTAATTTGGCTAAGGCTGAGAAATTTACTGACGGTGAAACTTCAGTTATTAATGTGCCAACTACTTTAGCAGAACATGCTATTCTTATGTTAAAAATGCTCAAATCGACCTAGTTGTTGCCATTACTCAGAGTATTCTTGCACTTGATATATAAAAGTAAAGTCTATCATTATGTGATAAAACAAGACTAGACTTATTGAACTAACTACTCTGGTCTGAATATATTTCCACTCTAGGATACTTTGGCATATTTACTAGATCTGTAACTCTCATCTATGAAGCAATTGATCAGAATATCATAACCTAGCTTTGTCGATCCATAGTCGTTTTTATTGGTTATAATTAATCAAACTGAATCAAATTTATTGATTTCCTAGAGCAATTCCTGGTTTATTAAGAGACCTTAGGAATTATTATTATTGGTGAAATTAGTGGAGAAGCTATAGAGGAAGCTGCTGAATGGGTTTCTTAGAACAATCAGAGATTCTTCCATTTCTATTATAGTTAGCATTTTAAATTACAAGCAGATAATTCATATGCTTGTTTATACGACAAGTGTTTCTAATAAAATAATATAATATAAGTATTTTATTTTTAGAAATCAAAATTAAGCTTAAATCACAAAGCATCAAATTAGTTACATTTACAAATGAATAGATTCAAATTCTGTATTTAACATTTTTCTTTTTACCAATTTTAATGTATTTTATTAATATTAAAAAGATAAAGTTGTTCCATGGATTCTATATTTATCCATTCTACACTGTTTATATAACTTAAATTCATTCATAAATATATTTACTAATTCTTGATTTTTTTAATTAATTATATAAAATGGAAACTATCGTAATAAATTTTTTTCAAAAGGTTGTTCACTTTTAACATACTGTTTTTATCATTTCTTTGATATTGTTTATTGAAATTGCTCTGTAATTTTCATGATTTTAACTCATTTAGCTTAATATGTATAATTCATTATACAATTTTTTAATTGTGAATATATTTTTAGTAATTATTATGAAGAAATAGTCAAAAACTTGTAAATAAAAGAATTCCAAATTTTATAAACTCATAATAGCATGACGGTGCACAGATTGAATCAAATTATCATAGATTGCAAAGCTTTTCCAATCAGATACAAAAAGAAGTGTCAAAGTTCTACAGAAATTTTTCACTAAAAAACATAATATTGACAATATTGACATTAAAAATTTTTGAATATATTATTAATTTATTGAAGGATAATAACTTTCAAAATGATAATAAAATATTTTATTATAATTTAATTAATTAATTTATATCAGTTAGCTAATAGATGTAAATTTGTTCTAAGTCTATATTCAATTTCATTTAGATATTAGTGTACATTTATAAGTGAAATTTCTTTAATTGGAACACTTTTTAAGACCTAATAATACAAAATATATTATCTAATTAAATAAAATTTGGTCTTGTCAGTTTTTGTTTAAAAAAATTATATTTAAGTGATTTGTAAATCATAAAATAAATACAATTTAAATAGATTAAACTATTGGAAGTTAATTTTGTTTAATAATACAATATGGGATTTTTTAGATATAGAATTCAAAATCAGCTAAATTTAAATATTGCCTCTACTTTTTATTTCATCCCTAGACAAAAAAAATAAAAGATTTAATATTTGGTGATATGGAAAAATTCATTTTAATGACAAAATTAAACTCAATTTTCTTTTTCAAAGGTTGAGATTAAATAGAAGCGCAAATAAAACCTCTTGATTTATTTAAGACTGAAAATTAGGAATTAAGAACAAAAAGATCAAGTTAAATAGCTAGAATAGAAATAATTAGAATAATTTATTGATTAAGGATTATTATCTGATCAGAAATTAAAATTGATTGCAGCAATAGTAAAAACATTAGTAGGATCATATAACATTTAAACAAAAACCATTTCTACCAATTAAATTAATTTTTGGCGATCTCTAAAATTTTTACCCAACAAGAAAACTAAAAATCCTCAACCTACAACTAGTTAGCCTCTTCAATTTTCATATCTTTATTTTCATCTTATTTACTTTGATTTCCAGTCTTAATTGAATCATGGGGATTCAGTAAAATTAAGTTGATTTTGAATTATCTATCGATCAAATTCAATATTGTATAAATTTAAACGGAGTTAAATTCCAATAATTATATATTAATTTAATTCAAAGTAATTAATATTTCCCAAATTGATTATAATATTAGAAAGAAATATTTACATAATATAATGAAAATTAATCTACTTAAAATATATATATATATGAATTTCTTGAGTAAAATATAGATAGATAGAAAATAACTAAAGGTAAAATTAAATGAATAATTACTAAACAGTGCTGTATATGTAGGGAATAAAATTCTTCACTATTTTTACTTTTAATTCCTCTTTTTTTGTTAATCTACTCCCTCTTTCTCATTCAGGTTCATATGGTTGATCATCTCTTAAGTTTTAGCACCTTCTCTACCTCTCATTTCCTGGTCTTTCGGTTCTTATTCTGCTGTGCTCCCTGATTTCGTATCATTATTCCTTGGTGGATTTTAGAAAAATATTTGTTTGCCAACTCCTCCGATTGTTTTCTCCGTCTTTTCTACACCATATGCTGACCGTGAGAATAAATATTCTTCTTCTTCTATTCCTTCCTCAGTTATTTCACTAAATCTCCACCTTTAATGCTCTCGGATTAGTTCCATTTGAATTTTAGCTCAATTCATCAGAACATACTCGTCCGATATGTCAATCTGTGAGTACATGTTCGCATTCTCGGTTTCTTTTTTTTCATGCTCTGCCAAATACAACATTTTGTTTCCATCTCTATCTCGAAAAATTCTATGGTCTTTACTTCGACTGTAATAAAATCACATAAAAACTCATAAGAGAGTGTAACTCGGAACACAATTATATAGTCATTTTCATAAATTAAAGAGGGGTTATTTAGTCATTTTTTAATTTTCTGAAATTTGTTCAAGGCTGATCCACTCCCGAAAATAATGATCTTGATTATTTAGTCTTCGCTGAACACGAATTTGAAATGAGTTTTGTAGCATCTTCAAAATTCGCAAAGATATAGACATTAGTTTTGTTATTGGAATTGATGATCTAGTAAGTTAAACATAGTATTTTAGGATTTGTAAGGCTTCTATAGATTGCATTGGTATACATTTCTTGTGAGGGGGAAATCTCCTTCAATGGTTTATTATAAAAAAATTTTAGGGAGGTTTCCTCCACTATAAAATAATTTTTTTAAATCATTATATCAACTATCTACTTACTTCAGGACTAATTGTATTGTTATTATTATACTTTATTTATAAATCAATTAGTTAATATCTCTATTAGCAAGGATCCTACTTCTCATAACTATTATATTGTCTTCTCTGTTCTCATATTCTCATAGTTATTCTAAATAATGTATCTAATTATTATTAAAATTTTGATTCAATTTATCTTGTTCTTTCAATATTTTATTATTTGTAAGGAATTCAAATAATGTGTTGTTTGATTTTAGATCAAAGTACTATATAATTTTTGACTATATTTTTTAACTACTTCTATGATGAACAACAATATACTCTCAATATTTTAATGGGTCATAATAACATTAAATTCTTGAATTTATGTCAAATTTAGTAAATTATATATTTTTTAAAAAATGCAGGAAACTTCCCCCCCCCATTTCTTTAATAAAGTTTTAGTTTTTATTTGTAATTGTAATTTAAATATGATGATGATGAATAACTCAATGTATAATTTAAATATGTTAATTTTTATTTATACGTTTTGTAATCATTTTTATAATTTACTAATTTACTTACTTAACTTTAATTATATTTATTGAGTTAATAAGTTGTTTATCTTCAATCTTTCACAAAAACTTCTTTTTCGTGAATAATCTACTAGTAGTCTTATGTTCTGCTTGGCTTTCATTTATCGTAAGAACTTGCTATTGCTGTTTGATAGTTAGTTTACATTTATAGTATTTTTTTCATTAATAATTTTTTATGTTTACACCAAGTTTTAATTTGGAACAAATCTATCTACAAACTTGATTTAGTTTTCTTAAGAGACAATTATTTTTATTATTTAAAGCTTTATGGAATTTATACTGTAGCTTAAGCCAGTCAGATGGCGACGATTATGACGATGAAGACAACGCAAGTGATTGAGATTCTTCAAATATAAGTAATTAAAAATACGATAAGTTCATTATTCAGAATATTTTATAGTACTTATTTACATTAATATATCAAGCATATATTGTTAATGAAAATTATGAATTATCTTTTAATATAAGATAGGTTGTAGGGATATATCAGATTAAAGACACATTACTTCCATAAAAAATATAGTGATCAGTAAAAGAAGGATTGCTTATTATTTCACAGCGACAATAAACACTTTAATTTATCTTAATAAAATATAAACATTAAGGAAACCATTCCTCTGAGATGAGATTATCTATCAGAATCATAGATATCACTATGTCAAAAAGTTAATAAGAACTCTGACAATAAAGATAAACTCATAGTTAAATAATAAATGGTTTGATTGTTCGCAAAGAAACTGGCAAATAGATATTGTAGCAAAGGCAAAGACCAGAGATCCAAGGATTTGTCTACTAATATATATATATATATATAAAAGTTTATGTACCTTTTGATCTGTGAGAATAGATCTTAACTCTAGTTTAGCTATAATTATTATTTTTTGCAAGTTAATAAAATCTGCCATGTCTTAAAAAGATGCGATCTGCCCTGAGTTCAAACTTATTCTTTACACACTCTAAAATTGACAAATAAATTGTTCATATCAATTAACAGAATTTATAGATCAGATGGGGATATAAATAAAAAATAAAGATCAATTATATTTTCGTATTTTAAAAGGCTTTACAATTAATTTTACTATTTTATGCAAAATGAAGTATAAAAATTTAAATAAAAAGTATATTTAATAAAATTATATAAGATATTTAACCTTCTAGATTTATTGATTAGTTGATCTTGTAATTATGTAAGCATCTATATGATAATTTTGATTATAAAATTGATTTAAAATAAAAATATTCATGGCTTTAAATCCTATTAAAATTATTGGATATAAATAAACACTAATTCTTAACAAATTTATACAATGAAACTACACTATGTATATTTAAGATATAATACTCCATAAATTTAATGAAAAAAAGCAGATTTACGAGAATCATACCCCACAGTAGAATCATAACAAGGAGTATGTTTTTGAGTTACATGTATCTATTATTAAATATCAATATTATTGATTATGTCTAGTTAATAATGATTTCTTTTTTCCATAAATCTACTTAAATGCCATTCTCATCATATTTTTTCTATCAATAATGAGTGCTTGATAATTAATTACACTGTCATAAGACTTAGGTAATTCATCAAGAGTCATTTTACTTTATAAAGTTACCATAAATCAAATGTCAACTGCGTTTACCTTCTCTCGAGCTACATCTTGTTGAGTGGGATCAGAGTCACCACTTAATACTAGGTGAGACATTTTCCTGATCATTTAAGAATCTATAAATTAGTTAATGAATCTTTAATAGGTAGGCATAGTCATCTTACATTTGATTATCTAGTCGAAATTAAAGATAATCCAATCTATACAAATTATAGGTAGGCTTCATAAGCTCTGATTCTTCCTAGTTGGACTCCATTTCTATTTAAGACTACATAATTAATTATTGATTTTATTTATAAGTAGCTTATTGTGATATTAATTTTAACCCCCTATAATTTATTTAATATTTTTATTATTGTAGGAATAAATTTGAATTTGGAAAATTAATTATAATTCGATTCAAACTAGTCAAATTATTGGCAGTTAAAGTTGGTCAATTTAAACGATCTAGGGCTCATTCAATAGGGAATTTAAAATTAGCTGGACTTTACTATTTGCGGGACTATTTTATTTGATCGAATGAGCTAGATAACTTCACTTTAATTAAACGCCACTAAATTTATTAAATTATACTTTCACATTAAACTCAAGTTATCTCGCTCCAGGGATGCGATAAAATAGTACTGCCAATAGTATAGTCCAGCTAATTTTAATTCTCTATCGAATGAGCCCTAGATCGTTTAAATTGACCAACTTTAACTGCCAATAATTTAATTAGTTTTTAATTTAATTATAATTAATTTTCTAAACTCAAATGTATTCCTACAATATTAAAAACTAAACTAGCTCTGAATCAAGTTTGCAGGGGAATTAGATTAAAAATGTGACAGTGCGAATTGGTAGAAGTCTCAGCCTACATAAAAGTAATCTTGAGAAAAATATATTCTAGATGTATTTTAACACTAAGATGGAATATTCTAAACATCTTGATTGGTGATTAGGTTTGAGAGATTAGGAAGTCTAAACTAGAAATATCAAGAAACTTCCTGCAAACTTAGATGCCTAGTGTTTTAAGTAAAGAAATACAGAACATTCTGCTAGCTATCTTTTGGATTCGTAGTCTATCAATGATGATGATGATAAATATCTTAAAGTAAGGTGAATAGGAAAACTAGAAATAAAGATTTCTAGTATTAAATAAATAATTATTATTACAAAAGTTATTATTGCTATTATAATATTGAATGAGCGTATATTAGTTAGTTAGTTCTAGTGATTATGATTTCTGAATAAATTATAAATATCTCTAAATCCTCCTTATCAATTGTGTGCCTCAAATGGGAAGCGGCTTTGGCCTTTTAGACATATGTGCCTCTCATATGCTCTCATAAGGGTCTTGTCCCGTGTCATCTCTTCCCACGTCCTGACTTGCCTCTTCAAACCCTGACACGGCCTCAGCGTAGCCTAGTCAGGAATGGTCCCGGGAGGGGCATGTCCTTGCCTGAACAGGTGGCGGTGCCAACCACTGAGACCTCTCATTTTTCCCAAACTTTTGCATTCTTTTTGGTAAGTGAGAGTCTTGTTATCATCAAGGATAGTATTAGTGTTTTCAATCCAAAGAGCATCTTGACCATTTTTAGCAATAACAATAGTAATAATAATTATGATTTATAGACTATTCAGTATAATTAAAGTATTATTTTTAAGCTGGCAAAAAATGACACCTTGAATCCTTTTAGGAAAATTTGTCTTATCATCAAAAATTATGTAATAGTTTAAGTGCAAAATCCAGCAATATTTATTCCTTTTAGGACCTCAGTCTAAGCTCTCGAGCAAACATTCATACAATACATAAATCTTCATAACTTAAGATTTTAATTTTTATTTTTTTATCATATCATAGACAATTGGTAACATAAACATAAAGTTTGACTAAATTATCTTGAATATAATTCATTTCAAATCTTTTTATTAATTTCTAAGAATATGAATATAAACAGAAGATAATAATAGAATATCATTTGATAAGAGGAAATATTATTTAATCGATAGCACACAAAGATGAGATAGAGGCTTCTCTATTTTAGCCCTAAATGTGATAATCTTTTTTTTCACTATAATCTCAGAATCATATTTAACAATGTTGGCTTGATAGGATTAATCTTTGGTATGACTAAGATTTAAAGTTGTATTTACTTGATATGCTCGTGTGTCAAATTACAACTGTATCTGTAATCTGAATTGTAGACCGTACTGCTGAAATTTAAAAATATAAATTCCATTTGTGCTTTTCTGTCTCTATTTAAATTTAGATAAATGAATGTGTGTATCAATAATATTAATTTTTAACAACTAAAATGCATGTATAATAGATTTTTCAATACAATTATCATAATCATAGCAATATATAAAAAGAAATCCTAAATATATATGACAATATTATCCCTATCCCTTATAATCTCAATTCAATTAATGATTATAAATTTAAAAATATTATTAGCTATCAATTCAGAACTGATTATATTCGAACTAATTTTTCTTGTTTTTTTATTTCTTTAAAGTGGAAGCTTAATTTTTAAAAAATGTTTTCATTTTCATTATTTATAATCAATAATTTTTAAAAAATTTAAAACATTATTAATAATAAAGCTATTTTATATACCCCTATGAATTCTAATAAGAATAATAACAAAACTGCGTTGAATTGAAGGTAGTTACAGTATATAGTATATATTTTCATCTTATTTTTAAAGAAGAGTAATTTATGTTATTAGAATAATATATGGAAAAAGTTTCAAGAAAGAAGTTTTTTTATGAAATATATTATTTAAATTAATTTCTAATAATAATTAAACAATTTAAGTAATTATATGTTTTATTTTTCTAACTAACCATCTATAATATAAAACCCCATGTATAACTTTTTTGACAAGATTTGTAAATAAAAAGGTACAATTAATTAAAAAACAATTTAAAATGGGTCAGTAGATTGATCTTTATATTTAAAATAGGTATTACTTCAAATATTCTTTTCTTTTAGTTAAAAAATAAAATTGTTTATTAGTTCTAACTGATCTAAAGTCTAAAGTTTATGTTTTAACTCATTTTTATAAATTCAAATAGGCATACCATAAAGTTATTAAAATATTAGTTACATAAGAATTCGTTAAAGGCTTTGGTAGAAAAGCATTGAATCTGTGAAGAATTTTAAATAGGAAAAGCACTAAAGCGAATGAAATCTTCAGGTTATTCAATAGTTATCCATTTTAATCAGAGTTAGAAAAGTTTGGTTTAACCGAAAAATACAGAAAAATATAATGTAGAAACTGTAATATTTAGGATACAACTTTATTATAGAAATTCTCTTGTTAAGAGAAATATCAGATTATGAGAAAATGGATTTTTAGAATTGAAAATTCAAGACTAAACAACTAAAAAATTAAAATAATTAAATTTAGATGAGTATGTTTAATTTATAAATCACTCTTATGATCATTTTATTTGTCTTTTACTAATAATTAATAATCATATCGAGATTCTAAGAACATACTATATTTTATCTTTTATTTGGAGTTCTTAATTTATTATTTTTATTTTTTGTTGTTGGTTTTTTTTCCTTTAGTTCCTCATTTTTGGTTGATCTTCTATTGATCAGTGTATAATAAGAATGAATTTTTGTTCTTAAGACTTTCCGATCATTCCTACTGTGGTGAGAATTATCTTCTGAAAATTAATTGGAGTTGGAATGAGTTTGGGAAAGTTTTTATCATATTTTATTAATATTTCCTTTGTTAGATTAAATTTTATGAAATATAACCGTCAAATCAAGTTATATTTGCAATTTTGAGTCTTCTTGTAAAAATGTCTTATTCTACTTATAATAGAAACATTGCTTGAGGCTCTGTTATCATTTCTAATATCAAACTATATAATTAAATAAATGTTATCCCCTAGATGAAGTGGCCTCCCTCATTTATATGGCTATTTGAGAGCAAAGCATTCCTTATTTTTAATAAGTGGGTTATTTTACTTCTTATAATGATCTACATAAAGTATAAGTGA
Organism: Oxytricha trifallax; assembly: GCA_000711775.1. NCBI lineage: Eukaryota > Ciliophora > Spirotrichea > Sporadotrichida > Oxytrichidae > Oxytricha > Oxytricha trifallax. The sequence continues at coordinate 103,064 of ARYC01001803.1, forward strand.
TCTTTGTCATTGAAAGTAAACGGAATGAGCTACAGGTAATGTTAATTATATAATAAAGTGAAAGAATATCTCCTCTATTGAAGAGTTCAATTACTGCTTTTTCTTTCACTATGTTGTTGATTATTTTATTGTTGGTTAGTCATTCTTATTGAGATTGTATGAAAGAAATGAGTCATATTATATCATTTGATTATTTTAACGTAAGATCCTCTCATTCAATATTATTTATAAGTGAAATTATTATTTATCTCTGGTTATTTGATAGGGTCGGCATTAGATTTTGATTAAGTTCGTCGTAATCTTTATAGACATTTCTTTCTCCAAATTATTCATTTCATGTTTGATTCTAAGTATTTTTAAATCTTTGTCTTCTTCCAATTCTCCTGAACATTAGAACAGATAAGGTTTGTTTACCTCTTCTTCTTAATGAATACTACTGCTATTTATTTAATCAAATTAAATGGGTTAAAGGAATCAAAGAAATTCACTTATTATATATTGTATTTCTGGAGAGTTATTGAAGGTGATTTAAGATTGCAAATAGTGTTGAATTTGAAGTCTTCCAGTCTCTTCGTAGAATTGATCTTTAGTAAGCTAACATATAGATCAAGACGATTGTTAATGTAGAGTAGTTTAATGAAGATTACTGGATCTCCAAGGGCTATTACTTGTTTTGTTTTGGTTATTTTATTTTTAAACTGGAATTTATTGCTTATATATTAATGAAAAGTTTTTGTTTTAGGAATCCTTAAGCATATATTTAAAAAAATAAAAATATATTAATCATGTTCAATAAGCTTATTTTCAAAGTGAGTTGTTGTCCTTGAGATTGAAATTTTGTTGATATTCAAGATTCATTTTATTTTTAATGTGATTCAATTAGCTGCTGTAAAGCTCCATTATTTCCCACGGATGCAAGGGTGTCAGAGGAACTCAGCTAAGTGTTGAATATTTGAGCTTTTATTTTGCAAAATAATACCAAGTTTCTCTTCTGTCTATAGGTCAATAACTCTTACTTTATATCATTAATTCAAGAATTAAGTTGAATTAATTTATACATTTAAGCACTCAGAAAGTACATTAATTAATGAATAAATTCAGTAATTAATTCTGAAAGTTTAATCATGAAATATATTAATCGTGATAGCCAATTAATTAATAATTTATTTAATTTATTGTCTATTTTTAAACAAATTTCTTTCATAACATCAACTATTGAAACTAGGACATCAATTAGTAATTTGATAATTTTTTATTTATTTAAGAATTGTTGAGCATTTTCTGCATTATAATTAGATTACTAACTTCAACTTTAGCGTTTGTAGAGTCTAATAGTATGTTGTTAAACATTGCTAACTGCTTTAAATTTATAAAAAGTAAACAATTTTCTAATAATATGTATTTTGTTTATTAATTTAATAGAAATTTCGTGATTATTTCAAGGTGAAACTTAAGCATTTTCTTTATTAATGATTCCACATTTAAGAATTAAGTTTTAGAAAAAAAGCAGGAACAATTATTAAATAAATGAACTTAAAATCATCAATAAACATAAGCTGTATTGTAGAATAACAATATTATTAAATATGTCATAATAATGATATATTGTTTACAAATGTTGCTTTAATATTCAAAACACCAAAACCCTTTCAGTAGTTTGATTGAGTTTTTGATTGATAAAAGTAGACTATTAGCGCATACTTTATAAGGGTTTTAATAGGGTTTATGTAGGGGTTTAATGTTTAAATATTAGTAATTTAAGTGAGTATATGCGAGGTTTGGGGTCAGTTTATGACAGTGAGTATATAGATTTATTGTTTAAGTTGCGATATGGATGTGATGAATATAGTGAACAACTCAAGCCTGTTCTGAATTATACGTCTATAGCAAGGCTACTCCATAAATCTCCAGCAACTGCGAGGTCTCACTGTCTATTAGCATTGAATTTAAAGAGATAGCATCTTAATTCTAGCCTAAGAGACCCTTAAAATTTTAGCAGCATCATATTGAATATCTTATTAATGATAAGACTCTTAAATACTGGGCTCATTTCTCTATAGCCTAAAGGGCTGTGATGTTTCATCGCCAAATTCCAGAGCTTCACATCTCTGCTTAATCGATAGCGAACATATATAAAAAGAATGGAATATCTTACAAGACAGTCAATCGCATTAAGAGAGTGATTGACTTTAATGTTCCATTTTATAAGGATAATTTAAAATATATATTCGATTAAATACAAAGGGCTTAAGAGCATAATATAAAGTTCATACACGCTGATGAGGCAGTATTCACATTTATACCTTCATATCAAGGTCTTGGTATAAGAGGTACAGCAACATTGAAGTATATGATTAAAAGGTTAAGGTTTAAACTCATGCAATACTTGGTGGAATAAGCGAAGATAGCGGCCTCGAAACTTATGTTATCCATCCTCGCTCAATAAAGACCGAATAATACATTAAGTACCTACAATAGCTTAGAGATAAGTACGCCGACTAAGAGATTATTCTGTTTGTAGATAACTTATCTGTCCATAAAACTAAAGATACAAGGAAAGAAATGAAGGCTAACATAACACCTGTATTTAATGTTCCCTACAGTCCTCAGTTCAATCGAATTGAATTATATTGGGGGTTATTGAAAGGCCACTACAAGAAACTTCTACTATATCACTTGATGCACGACTTGAAGATAGATACAGTCGATTTTATTAAGAATGCTGCAAGAGAGTAAGCGATGATAAAGCTAAAGTATGCGCAAGAGAAGGGAGATTTTGTGTATATAAATAAGTTTTAGATTTAAACGAATGAAAAAGTTCACATATTAAATTTGCCCGTAAAGGGATTTGGCTTCTCTTTATTTTCTTCCTCTTATAGCTTGCTTGGCCCATGTTTCTTCTCTTAGTGCCAGCTCCTGCATCTATGTTCATCTCGTCTGGCTTTTAAAAATCTTTGTAGAGTCTCTTGCTCAATTCATGCTTCACCTGTGATTTTCTCTCTCTGTTTAATTTGCTGCGCTCTTTCATCAAGTAAATAGCAGTGCCAGATTTTTCTATAAAGTTAGAAGACTAAGCTTACTAGAGATGAATGGATGCTCCTATAGTTCCTAGACCCAAGTGTCGCTGATTTTTTTCCCTGCTTCTCTTTTTCTTCAGGAGAGATGCTATAGCGTTTCTTATGAGCTTCTTAAATTACTTCATTTAAGTACTCAGGTTTCAGAGTTCCAAGGACACCAAAGAAGAAGTTTCTCTCTAGCAACTTATCAGAGAGTTGCAGCTTTGATGGAAGGTAGAGAGCAACATCTGGATCCCTCATAGCATCATTATAGAGGTTTGTTACTGAGATTTCAGGGTAGTTAGGTATCTCGATCATTCTGATTTCATTAGACTTAAAAGCTTTTTCTCCTTTTACTTCGCACCATCAAACCCCAAATCCCTTTCAGTAGTTTTATTGAGTTTTTGATTGATAAAAGTAGACTATTAGCGCATACTTTATTAGGGTTTTAATAGGATTTATGTAGGGGTTTAATGTTTAAATATAAGTATTTTAAGTGAGTATATGCGAGGTTTGGGGTCAGTTTATGACAGTGAGTATATAGATTTATTGTTTAAGTTGCGATATGGATGTGATGAATTTAGTGATCAACTCAAGCCTGTTCTGAATTATACGTCTATAGCAAGGCTACTCCATAAATCTCCAGCAACTGTGAGGTCTCACTGTCTATTAGCATTGAATTTAAAGAGATAGCATCTTAATTCCAAGCCTAAGAGACCCTTAAAATTCTAGCAGCATCATATTGAATATCTTATTAATGATAAGACTCTTAAATACTGGGCTCATTTCTCTCTAGCTTAGAGGCTGTGATGTTTCATCGCCAATTTCCTGAGCTTCACATCTCTGCTTAATCTATAGCGAACATATATAAAAAGAGTGGGATATCTTACAAGACAGTCAATCGCATTAAGAGAGTGATTGACTTTAATGTTCCATTTTATAAGGATAATTTAAATTATATATTCGATTAAATGCAAAGGGCTTAAGAGCATAATATAAAGTTCATACACGCTGTTGAGGCAGTATTCACTTTTAATACCTTCATATCAAGGTCTTGGTAAAAGAGGTACAGCAACATTGAAGTATATGATTAAAAGGTTAAGGTTTAACACATGCAATACTTGGTGGAATAAGCGAAGATAATGGCCTCGAGACTTATGTTATCCATCCTCGCTCAATAAAGACCGAATAATACATTAAGTTCCTACAATAGCTTAGAGATAAGTACGCCGACTAAGAGATAGTTCTGTTTGTAGATAACTTATCTGTCCATAAAACTAAAGACACAAAGAAAGAATATGAAAGGCTAAACATAACACCTGTATTTAATGTTCCCTACAGTCCTCAGTTCAATGGAATTGAATTATATTGGGGGTTATTGAAAGGCCACTACAAGAAACTTCTACTATATCACTTGATGCACGACTTGAAGATAGATACAGTCGATTTGATTAAAAGTATTGCTAAGAGAGTCAGTGATGATAAAGCTAAAGTATGCGCATTAGAAGGGAGATTTTGTGTATATAAATAAGTTTTAGATTTAAACGAATGAATAAGTTCACATATTAAATTTGCCCGTAAAGGGATTTGGCTTCCCTTTCTTTTCTTCTTCTTAAGGCTTGCTTGGGCCTATGTTCCTTCTCTTAGTGCCAGCTCCTGCATCTATGTTTATCTCGTCTGGCTTTTAAAAATCTTTGTAGAGTCTCTTGCTCAATTCATGCTTTACCTGTGATTTTCTCTCTCTGTTTAATTTGCTGCGCTCTTTCACCAAGTAAATAGCAGTGCCAGGTTTTTCTATAAAGTTAGAAGACTAAGCTTACTAGAGATGAATGGATGCTTCTATCAGTTCCTAGAGCCAAGTGTCGCTGATTTTTATTCCCTGCTTCTCTTTTTCTTCAGGAGAGATGCTATATCGTTTCTTATGAGCTTCTTAAATTTCTTCATTTAAGTACTGAGGTTTCAGAGTTCCAAGGACACCAAAGAAGAAGTTTCTCTCTGGTAACTTATTAGAGAGTTGCAACTTTCATGGAAGGTAGAGAGCAACATCTGGGTCACTCTTAGCATCATCATAGAGGTTTGTAACAGATATTTCAGAGTAGTTAGGTATCTCAATCATTCTGATTTTCATTAGACTTAAAAGCTTTTTTCTCTTCACTTAGTAAGGCTTTTAAGAATGAGATTTTAGTTTCCTCCTTAGTAGGTGTTTGATTGAGTTTTTGATTGATAAAAGTAGACTATTAGTGCATACTTTATTAGGGGTTTAAGAGGGTTTATGTAGAGGTTTAATGTTTAAATATTAGTGTTTTAAGTGAGTATATGCGAGTTTGGGGTCAGTTTATGACAGTGAGTATATAGATTTATTGTTTAAGTTGCGATATGGATGTGATGATTATAGTGATAAACTCAAGCCTGTTCTGAATTATACGTCTATAGCAAGGCTACTCCATAAATCTCCTGCAACTGTGAGGTCTCACTCTCTATTAGCAATGAATTTAAAGAGATAGATAGCATCTTAATTCTAAGCCTTAGAGACCCTTAAAATTTTAGCAGCATCATATTGAATATCTTATTAATGATAAGACTCTTAAATACTGGGCTCATTTCTCTCTATCCTAAAGAGCTGTGATGTTTCATCGCCAATTTCCTGAGCTTCACATCTCTGCTTAATCTATAGCGAACATTTATAAAAAGAATGGAATATCTTACAAGACAGTCAATCGCATTAAGAGAGTGATTGACTTTAATGTTCCATTTTATAAGGATAATTTAAATTATATATTCGATTAAATGCAAAGTGCTTAAGAGCATAATATAAAGTTCATACACGCTGATGAGGCAGTATTCACATTTAATACCTTCATATCAAGGTCTTGGTATAAGAGGTACAGCAACATTGAAGTATATGATTAAAGGTTAAGGTTTAAACTCATGCAATACTTGGTGGAATAAGCGATGATAATGGCCTCGAGACTTATGTTATCCATCCTCGCTCAATAAAGACCGAATAATACATTAAGTTCCTACAATAGCTTAGAGATAAGTACGCCGACTAAGAGATTATTCTGTTTGTAGATAACTTATCTGTCCATAAAACTAAAGACACAAGGAAAGAATATGAAAGGCTAAAAATAACACCTGTTTTTAATGTTCCCTACAGTCCTCAGTTCAATAGAATTGAATAATATTGGGGGTTATTGAAAGGCCACTACAAGAAACTTCTACTATATCACTTGATGCACGACTTGAAGATAGATACAGTCGATTTTATTAAGAGTGCTGCTAAGAGAGTCAGCGATGATAAAGCTAAAGTATGCGCAAGAGAAGGGAGATTTTGTGTATATATATAAGTTTTAGATTTAAACGAATGAATAAATTCATATATTAAATTTGCCCGTAAAAGGATTTGGCTTCTCTTTCTTTTCTTCCTCTTAAGGCTTGCTTGGGGCCATATTTCTTCTCTCAGCGCCAGCCCCTGCATCTATGTTCATCTCGTCTGGCTTTTAGAAATCTTTAAAGAGTCTCTTACTCGATTTATGCTTTACCTGTGATTTTCTCTCTCTGTTTATTTTGCTGCGCTCTTTCATCAAGAAAATAGCAGTGCCAGGTTTTTCTATAAAGTTAGAAGACTAAGCTTACTAGAGATGATGGATGCTTCTGCAGTTCCTTGAGCCAGATGTCGCTGATTTTAATTCCCTGCTTCTCTTTTTCTTCAGGAGAGATGCTATAGCGTTTCTTGTGAGCTTCTTAAATTTCTTCATTTAAGTGCTCGGGTTTCAGAGTTCCAATGACGCCAAAGAAGAAGTTTCTCTCTGGCAACTTATTAGAGAGTTGCAGCTTTGATGGAAGGTAGAGAGCAACATCTGGATCACTTATAGCATCATCATAGAGGTTTGTTACTGAAATTTAAGGGTAGTTAGGTATCTCGATCATTCTGATTTCATTAGACTTAAAAGCTTTTTTCTCTTCACTTAGCAATCAACCCCAAAACCCTTTCATAGTTTGATTGAGCTTTTGATTGATTGATAAAAGTAGACTATTAAGGCATTGTTTATTAGGGTTTTAATAGGGTTTATGTAGGGGTTTAATGTTGAAATATTAGTAATTTAAGTGAGTATATGCGAGGTTTGGGGTCAGTTTATGACAGTGAGTATATAGATTTATTGTTTAAGTTGCGATATGGATGTGATGAATTTAGTGATCAACTCAAGCCTGTTCTGAATTATACGTCTATAGCAAGGCTACTCCATAAATCTCCTGCAACTGCGAGGTCTCACTGTCTATTAGCATTGAATTTAAAGAGATAGCATCTTAATTCTAAGCCTAAGAGACCCTTAAAATTTTGGCAGCATCATATTGAATATCTTATTAATGATAAGACTCTTAAATACTGGGCTCTCTTCTCTCTAGCCTAGAGAGCTGTGATGTTTCATCGCCAATTTCCTGAGCTTCATATCTCTGCTTTATCTTTAGCGAACATCTATAAAAAGAAAGGAATATCTTACAAGACAGTCAATGGCATTAAGAGAGTGATTGAATTTAATGTTCCATTTTATAAGGATAATTTAAAATATATATTCGATTAAATGCAAAGGGCTTAAGAGCATAATATAAAGTTCATACACGCTGAAGAGGCAGTATTCACTTTTAATACCTTCATATCAAGGTCTTGGTACAAGAGGTACAGCAACATTGATGTATATGATTAAAAAGTTAAGGTTTAAACTCATGCAATACTTGGTGGAATAAGCGAAAATAATGGCCTCGAGACTTGTGTTATCCATCCTCGCTCAATAAAGACCGAATAATACATTAAGTTCCTACAATAGCTTAGAGATAAGTACGCCGACTTAGAAATTATTCTGTTTGTAGATAACTTATCTGTCCATAAAACTAATTACACAAAGAAGGAATATGAAAGGCTAAACATAACTCCTGTATTTAATGTTCCTTACAGTCCTCAGTTCAATGTAATTGAATTATATTGGGGGATATTGAAGGCCACTACAAGAAGCTACTACTCTATCACTTGATGCACGACTTGAAGATAGATACGGTAGATTTTATTAAGAGTGCTGATAAAAGAGTAAGCGATGATAAACCCAAAAGTATGTGCTAGAGAAGGGAGGGAGATTATGTGTTTATAAATAAGTTTTAGATTTAAACGAATGAATAAGTTCACATATTAAATTAACCCGTAAAGGGATTTGCTTCTCTTTCTTTTCTTCCTCCTTATGGCTTGCTTGGGCCCATGTTTCTTCTCTTAGTGCCAGCTCCTGCATCTATGTTCATCTCGTCTGGCTTTTAAAAATCTTTGTAGAGTCTCTTGCTCAATTCATGCTTTACCTTTGATTTTCTCTCTCTGTTTAATTTGCTGCGCTCTTTCATCAATTAAATAGCAGTGCCAGATTTTTCTATAAAGTTAGAAGACTAAGCTTACTAGAGATGAATGGATGCTTCTATAGTTCCTAGACCCAAGTGTCGCTGATTTTTTTCCCTGCTTCTCTTTTTCTTCAGGAGAGATGCTATAGCGTTTCTTATGAGCTTCTTAAATTACTTCATTTAAGTACTCAGGTTTCAGAGTTCCAAGGACACCAAAGAAGAAGTTTCTCTCTGGCAACTTATTAGAGAGTTGCATTTTTGATGGAAGGTAGAGAGCAACATCTGGATCACTCATAGCATCATCATAGAGGTTTGTTACTGAGATTTCAGGGTAGTCAGGTATCTCGATCATTCTGATTTCATTAGACTTAAAAGCTTTTTTCTCTTCACTTAGATCCAAACCCCAAAACCCTTTCAGTAGTTTGATTGAGTTTTTGATTGATAAAAGTAGACTATTAGTGCATACTTTATTAGGGTTTTTATGGGGTTTATGTAGGGGTTTAATGTTTAAATATTAGTATTTTAAGTGAGTATATGCGAGGTTTGGGGTCTGTTTATGACAAAGAGTATATAGATTTATTGTTTAAGTTGCGATATGGATGTGATGAATATAGTGAATAACTTATGCCTGTTCTGAATTATACGTCTATAGCAAGGCTACTCCATAAATCTCCAGCAACTGTGAGGTCTCACTGTCTATTAGCATTGAATTTAAGAGATAGCATCTTAATTCTAGCCTAAGAGACCCTTAAAATTTTAGCAGCATCATATTGAATATCTTATTAATGATAAGACTCTTAAATACTGGGCTCATTTCTCTCTAGCTTAGAGGCTGTGATGTTTCATCGCCAATTTCCTGAGCTTCACATCTCTGCTTAATCTATAGCGAACATATATAAAAAGAGTGGGATATCTTACAAGACAGTCAATCGCATTAAGAGAGTGATTGACTTTAATGTTCCATTTTATAAGGATAATTTAAATTATATATTCGATTAAATACAAAGGGCTTAAGAGCATAATATAAAGTTCATACACGCTGATGAGGCAGTATTCACATTTTTACCTTCATATCAAGGTCTTGGTATAAGAGGTACAGCAACATTGAAGTATATGATTAA
>ARYC01001805.1:0-40811 GCA_000711775.1 Oxytricha trifallax
TTCAATACCCCATATTAAATTAATCTTCCTCTGTATGAGTAATTATAAATATAATCAAAATTTTAAATATAAAAACAATTAAAATAAAATATTTAATTTAAAATTAAAAGAATGGAGCTCAAGTAGAAAATATAAAAATTTGCTACTTGAGCCCATATTCAATATAATTAAATAAAATTTAAATAAGTTCATTAAATTAAATGAAAACAATACCTTGATATTGATTCACTATTTTGGTTGAATATTAAAATCAATAATCTATCTCATTGAAATTTAAAGAAATAAATATAGACAAAAAGCATTGTTATTTTTAAAATATTTTTATTCAATAAATAACTACATTATAATGTAAATTTCAGTATAATTAAACTATTTTATACCCATAGATGCATATTACTTCATCATTCTTAAAGAAAATGGATGAAGTATACCTACAGAGGCTGTCACTAATGATAACAGCTAAGATGAAGTTTTATGTGCTAGCGTCTCTGCCATTAATGAAGGAAGGTCTATTTTTATCTATTAATTTATTAAGATTCAATAGATAGCAAGGAAGAAAAATACTTATAAGGCAACTCAATAGAGAGAATTAGCTTTTTTATATAAAACAAGATAAATTAAAACAGAAGAAGTAATTGCAAACCAAACTTGAAACGACAAAGAAGAGTTCTATAGAGACAACATGGGAGCTATTGAATCATGGAATGCTCAGTAGATAATTGAAGACCCAAAAGAGTTCATCTGAAGATTAACCTAATTTTAAAGCTGCATTATTATATGAATTGATATTTACATTAAATTGTTTTTTCTGTTTTGTGATTTCTTTAGACAGTTTAAATCATGTTCTTAAATTATTGAAGAGATTGAAATGATTTTTAATTAATTTCTATTTATATTCTGCTTTAAAATAGCCATTAGCTGAAAGTTTTAAAATTAAAGAATTGATCTCTTGATTCATTTAATATGAAAATAAATAGTGAAACAAAAAGGAGAATGTCTTCTATTAATATCTAATTTAGTTCTTTAAAAGAAGTACGTATTTAATACAGTTTTATAGTTCAAGAAAAAATATTATATCATTAGGACATAAAATTTTATACTAATCACTAGCTGTTATGTTTGATAACTTTATTATATTCACCAATACTTTTGTATTTCTATTCACAAATTGGCCAATAAGAGTGACAAATATTGATTCAAGTAAGATTTTAAGTGTTTAACATATTTACTAGAGTGATTATTCTCTAATTAACAATTTTGGATATGTTTAACTTTATAATTGTAAAGTTAGCGCTATTATTAGTGACTATTCCTTACACATAATCGTCATTATTCATAATTAGCTGCGCTTTCTTCTCACTCTAGCATGCGGTATTATTACTCTAATATATAAATTATTCCTCATACATTTTTGAGTTACAATACAAGTCACTGTCCATTAAATTTAATTGAAAAGTAAATCTAAATATTATTATGTGACACTTACTCACTTTGATTACTTGAATTATATTTAATTCATAAAATTACAGTTAAATTATAATGCTATTGTGATTAATATCACTACTATAAAGAAAATAATGTAATATTTGGAGTTTTGGCCAAATTCGCAGAAGAAAAACACTCACGTCTAGTAAAACAATTATATCTCAGGAACATTAGAGGTACTATTGAAAATATGCCTTGAAATACTGCTGCTATTGCATTATACAAGGAATGCTTGCTGCTTCTGGAGAATTGACTTAATATACCAGATAAAATAATGCTCAAGACTATCCTTCAGGATATCATAGTCAAGAACAACCATATAGGGACATAGTTGACTAAAAGCAAAGAGCCTTTTTAACTATTCATCAATTTCATGACTCTGTTACAAATATAAGTTATTAACAATAGTTGCATCTGATTAAAGTATTTGTTGATACTCTAAGAGATATGATAAATATTTGCATTATCTTAACAATTAAATTGTATATATTTAAATAGAATAGAATAGAATAGAATAGTTAAGCTAAATTAATAACGAGATATTCTGGGTCATAACATGACCCAATATTTGCATCCTTGAGTCATGACTTTGCTGGTGTGAATGACGTGGACATAACCTTGAGCCCCCAAAAAACAAAAAAACCCCACAAGAGGAAAAGCTGGAAAAGACTAGCAATTGCTCGGCTCCTCTGTGCTCCTGACGTCCGCCATTCATCACTGTGTGGAATGCAGTCCCAATTCTTCCCCCCGCCTGCCTCCCTTCTTGCCAGCTTTGTTAGACTGTATCCACCCTGCCAACTAACGGCGTAATGGCAGGGAAATCGGCTCTCTAGAGCTCTCTCCATGAGCGATTGAACCCACTAGCTCGTTGTTATTTGCTATAATTAAATAAATAATACAAATTCTTATGAATTCCTAGAAACATTCTTTAAAAAAACAGCGTTTTGTGAGGATTTAAAATATCAATGAAATTTATGAACATATTTATCAATATTTTTAATACTTTTCATTATTTGCAAATCAAAATCTGTTTTTAAAATAAGGAAATACGTTAATTCCTTATAGATTTAGAAATATTTTCATTATAAATTTATAACAAAAATTACCTAAAAGGTTATTAGAAGCCACCCTCATAATCCTAATAAATTTATGAATATCCTTAAGGATTTGATTAAGTTAAATCAAAAAAAGATACAGTTCAATTTACATGTAATTATATGTCAATTATTAACAATGATATTTTTATACATGGAAAAATTAAAAAAATAATCAAGAAATGCTGTTTCTAAAGGATGACTCTCTAAGTTAAAATATTGAAATCATCTTAAATTCAAGCATGATAATTATTATTAACTTAAAATTTAGATGAAGCTAAAAACACTAAATACAAGGGTAGTAGCAACAAAAGTTTGTAAGGATGCAACTGTTAAGATTCCACAGTTTAAAGACGGAACTCTGAGAATAAGGCTTAATAATCAGATCCATTTATTAATTTAATAATCAAAGAAAAATATATAAGTTTTGAATAATTTCAAGGTATCTCAAAGACACTTAATAAATTTAAGATATTGAAAATAAAATACCAAATATCAATTAGGAATGAGATAAAAATTCAAAATATTAGTCGAAATACCATTTTATACGATTTAGACATAGGGAGAACAAATCTAATATTCTTCTATCTAAGTTAAAAACATACTACAAGAAGTAAAAAGTGGACAACGATCATAAGTTAACAAAAGATGTTCAAAGAATAATGAATTAAGAAGTATATGAGTAGATATTAAATTAATTACCATAATTATATAAATAATCATTTTTTAATAATATACGCTATTATACGGTACAGAGTTTATTTGTAAAAAAAGAAATGCATACGCGCTAAATATTTAATATGTTTTAAAATTTGTTACTCCAACCTTGCTCATATTTAAAAGAATTAAATATATGGGTATTTACGTCAGGACGTCCCACTCCCCAGTCAGGGCATCCCAGGTGACATCAGGACGTCCTATGATATAGAATTATTTATGCCAAATTTATGTTTATAACACTATGATTCTTTTTTTCATTACTTATATTATATTGATATCAATTTTATAATTTAACTTGATTACATGGCAATTTAATAGTAATAATATTTAAACTTTAACTGAACTGATCAAAGCACTCAACTTTCTGATTTAATAAAATATTCAGTCTTAGATCATGATTTTCAAGAATGTATGCAAAGGTACTAAAACTTATATAATTTAAGGCTTTTAAAATATTTCTTATTATAATCTAAAATTATTTCATATACAATCCCAATTAATAATTATAGCAAATCCTTATTTGAGTTTTTTACAGATTGTTCAAATAAATCAAATTTAATATAAAAAATATAATGTGTAATTTATTTTTATTTATTAATACAACTCTTAGGTAATTTATAATAATTTTGATCAATTAATATTATCTCTTTTAGATGAATTTAGTTGATAAGTTATTTATTAAAAATTATAAAAATATATATATTTGGTGGATAAGTAAAGTAGAATTATTATTCTTTTCAATGAAAAATATCATCTAGTTCAAACACATATTTTTAAAAACTAAATAATTTTCTTCGTTTTTTATTTATTAAAAAGTTATTATTAATTTTTGTAATTTCAATTTGAAATGATGTTTTATTTTATATAAAAATCCATTGCCATTTTTTAGTATTTTTCCTATTTTATGAATAGTTTAAGTTTCTTATCAGCAATTACCCTCGTGTTAATATATTATCACATTAATTTTGATTTATTACAATAATAATTAATTTTGTCATTAAACCTCTATTTTTGACATAACTTGATTAAATACTTAGTTTAATAATTAAAAGGTTCAGCGAGATAAATAAATCTAATGAAAATAATTTCTTTATATTTTTAAATATTAAAACTTAATGTATAATTTTAATAGGATGAAAAGAATATTATTTTCAAATTTAATGCAATAAAATCTTAAAAAATATTTAATTATTTATTTATGATATTTTAAACTGAATTAAATATTATGATAAATTGTCAAAGGACAGAAAATAAAATAAAGAAAGTTTAAAATAGTTAAAGAAAAATAGATATTTATAATTGAAATTTATTGGAACAATAAGGTAATATTAAAAAATTGACTGTAATAAAAGATATGGAAAAATAACATAGTTTAATAAAATAATTTTTTGGCATTTATAAATATATATTATGGGAATTCCTGACGTCTTTACCCAAAAATATTATCAAAACGGAGAAAATAAAAATATATATTAAAAAAGAAATTATGAATTAAAATAAAATAATAAAAATACACATCGACTATAGCATTTCAAGTTATTAGAAATTAAACTAAAGTAAAAGCGAGCGCAAAAGGGGATATAATATAAAATTGAAAATGATAAAAAAAATAATCTAAATAATAAAAGCAAAAGTACAAAAAACTATAGGGTGTCCCAGACCATTGGCTCAACCAGGGTTGCGGCACTCAGACGAAAATGATTGCCAAAAATAAATTTATAATTTATTCACTTGCTATTTATAAAAATCTGAGAAAAATTTTGATTGCATTAAATAAATAAATATGTCAATTGAATAGGTTTTCTCTAATTTCGTCACCCAACTCCTTTAGAAAAGTGATTTTGCTAAATTCAGATGAAAAATATTTTAAATCAATTTTTGTTCTGTCAAAAATAAGTTGTCGCTTCTAACCTAACTTGCCAATTCAAGCATGTCTCGGCATCTTGATGCTAACTTAGTAAACTTATCGCCCAAAATAATTTCTATCAAAATTACGGGGGGGGGGTCTAAGTCGGTACCACTCTATTTTAGAAATCCTAAGTCGGTACCATATGAAAAAATTTTTTTTACACAAAAATTTTAAGTCAGTACCACATAAAAAAAAATTTTTTCATTCAAAAATATAAATATTTATTTTAAAGTTAACTTATTTAATATTTTGATAACATTTTTTAATTAATTATATAAACAATTTTAATGTAAAGAAAAAAAGACATGAAGATATTGTAAATACCGCTGATAAAATTATTGATGTTTTTCAATTTATTCAGGATATCAAAAATGTTATTGAAGCACTTTAAGTTATTGGGATTCTTGAGAGATGTGAAATGTAGTGTATGTTTACTGAATATGAAACTAAGATCAAGAAATGACACACCTGTCCATGAGGAATTCAAATTTAATATGTTATTCAATAATAGCAACAATTATATTAATAAAATGATGATGAAGAAAATGATAATGAAAATTATGAAGTTCATGATGAAGAATTTGAAGAATAAAAAAAATAAGGTCAAGATTTTGAAATGTAAGATGAAGATGAAATCAACAATGAAATTACAAGACCAAGAAATTTTAGAAGTACAAACTAAATTGAAAGCTTATGGTTTAACTAAAAAAAAATTTTTTTTTATTTTTTTAGCACAGTAAGCGTCGTAAAATTTTACTTTGCATGACTTTTTAATGAAGGCTCTTTAGAGAAGACATGTCAAAATGAAAAAAGAAAAAATCAGATGAATCCTAAGCTGAGATTTTTAATATATTATTAATTACTTAGAATTTTTTTAATGAAAAAAAACTTTTTTTATGTGGTACCAACTTAGGATTTTTATGTAAAAAATTTTTTTTCATATGGTACCGACTTAGGATTTCTAAAATTGAGTGGCACCGACTTAGACCCCCCCCAAAATTACAATAATTGATAAAGTGTCTTGTCTTATGTCCCCATTATGAATCTCATTAAGTAAAAATCTGCAAGTTTTAAGATTTCCATCTTGGTAATTTAAGCTGATTCAATTGTGTAAAATTTAAGGGTTTATTCTTTATTTGCAAAAATCTGTTGTCAATAAATACTGCCTTATAGTTGTCTTGAAAGCAAGCTTAAGAACATGAGTTAATGTAGCTAAGTATTTTAATCTCATTACACAGATATTAAACTGTATTGTAATCTTTGTTTATTGAGTACATCTTGCGAGCCTTTAGCCATTATGAACACAAATACTTTAGTTATTAGAACATTATCTTTTTAAGCCAACCGCAAAATAAGTTCAACTTCATTCTTTAAAAATGGGTGCAAAACATTTTAAGAAGGAATACTAATTTGTTTGCAGATATATAAATTCTATTCTTAAACAATTTATGTTGCTGAATCAATAATTGTTACACTATCTTCATCATTTACTTATGTTTAATAATTCGTGTTAACCCCTGTATTTTTATGTCCTTCTAAGTTAATTTATGTTGCTGTATGTTTAATAACATTATCAAGAGTCAGAGTCTGGATAGTTCCTAGACTTTTCAATTTAAGCGACTATCTAAAAAATATTGAAAAGAAACACAAATTACAATTTTCGAATAACCGAATACGGTTAGGTCGCTTGTGTTATGTTTTGAAAGATGTTTCAATAACTTGAGTTTACTTTTGAAGGTTTGATCATCATCCTTTTTAGTGCATAGTAGGCAAACATAGTTTCACCCAATTTCAATTACATAAATTTTCCATTTCCTTATTAATGTACTTTTAAGTGTTTTTTGAGTTCCATTTAAGTGTAGACCTAAGAACATAAACTGCATTCAGCTAACTTTTTAGGTTTTTTGTTTTATATTTTAGCCCTTTATGATCTTCTTGACTGCCATCTCTTAAACATAAGTTAATACTCTTGAGTTCTAGAATATACATAAATATTTTCTTAAGAGTCTTTTATTTATGTATTAGGTCCTGAGGTTTTCGTTTTATTTATGTCTCTGGAAATTTCTTAGGAACTCTCATCCGATACTGATGAAAGCGAGGAATTTTTTTAAAATCATTATTAAATCAATTATTAAATACTAATAGGTTCTAAATATAAACAAAAAACTCAAAAAATTGTGGAAATAAATAATTTATTAATACATAAATAAATAATCAAACGCATAAATACAAACTTTATTCATCATCTTAAGACATAAAAATTTTGAATATTTTAGCTTATTATTACTTAATAGTTTAGGAGTAAAAATTAACCTATGTATGGTTAAAATTTACACCTACTTAACAAGCGTAAAGCTCTGACATAATTATAAATAGCCTTTCTAGTTAAATTTTTAATTAAATTAATTAATTATTATCAAGTGATTAGCTCATTAAATACTTAATAAAATTCATTTACTGTTACAGTCTTATCATATCCTACTAAAACTCTGCACATCATTTCATTGAATTGAATATCTACGTCATCATCTGTCATCAACTTTAAAAATCATTCTGAAAATTTGGACCTCTGTTATTTAAAGCTAATAACCTATCTCTTCAATAATATGAAGCTTAAAGAGTAGATGTCCCAAAATTTGGAATTCTCATGAATACCAAGTTTTTAGTTAATATATGGATTTTTAGTGTTAGATCTTGAGCCTGAAACATCTTTAGACCTAAGGCAATAATTATAATTGCCTATAAATACTTAAATGTTTGGTTCAGTAGAAATTAAGATATTTTCAGGTTTTATATCATGATGAATAAACTTCAATTCATGTAGTTATTTTACACCTTAAATTAAACCAAGCATTGCAAGTTTAAGTTGATTTACGTTTTATCTATTATTTATTAAGGTTCTTAAGTTGCAGTTAAATGCTCAGCTCATTAAAATCAATGAATCCTCATTTAACTTTATTGGTACTATTTAATTTTATTAATCCAAATTAAATTCTTTAAAGTAGTTGAGATATTTGAACTTATTCCAAACTTGTTCTAACAATCAATTATTGTTAATAAATTAAGCAATTTTATATTCTTCTTATGTTATTTTTATTGATTAATAGGAGAGATCGTCTTTTGATGATTATTCTATTTATATGTTTTTTTGTAAAGCTGTTTTTATAAAAGCTTCAAGTTCTGGATACATATTCTTGGTCATAATTTATAATTATTCATCATTATTCATTTGGCTTTAATAATCTTTGTTGTAATCTTCTGAGAGTTTTAAATTTGTTGTGTCTATTTGAACTTCATTTTCATCAAATACACCTAAAACTTCTTATTCAAGAAGTTATTTTTAGTATCATTTAAAAATATTTATTTTTAATTTTTTCTGATGTTGAGATTGCTGTTCAAATAGACTTGCAACATTTCACCCTTAAAAATTATCTAAAATTATATTTAATTAATAAAAATATAACAGATGGGTCTATATTTATTGATTATAATTGTTATTAAATATGCTTAATAAGTGATCAACTAGCAGTTATCTTTGAGGTTATGGTTAAAAGTTATAATCTTTAACTTCACACATATATTAATTATTTGTTTTTTGAATTATTATTAAACATTTTTCTTATGTAGGTGTCATTGTTGATTTTAATAAAAAGTTTTTTCATTAAAAAATTTCTAGCAAATATCACATTAAATTAGGAACTTTGGTTATGATTTTTAAGCTGGATCATAATTATTTTATTTGCACCATTTTAAGAATTTATCCTCAGTAAATTGTAACTAATCAATATCCTCCAAGCTGTTTTTTTTCTGTATTATTTTCTCATATTAAGGAGTAATTTTCACCATGAGTTTGTTTGCGAAAGGCTTAGATTTGTATTATAAGTTAAAGTTATTATTAAATTAATGATCATGAATAAAATAACAACAAATTAATATTAATTTTTAATATTAAATCCTTAAGCTTCAACCTTTTAAAAGATTGAAGCTTGATCATAATTTTATATTTAATTTTAAGATTTTTATAATAAATATCAAATAGTTTCTTTATCTATGTAAAATATTATCAATAATTCTTAATAATAATGGTTCAAACTTCAACAAGTCCAATTGAAATCATAGTGTAATACACTTAAAATTATAATTATTATATTTTAAATAATCTGATTCAAACTGGGTGGTGCATTTGTAACTTCCAATTTAAATTATTTTTAAATTATTATAATTTATTGAAATTTCTAAACAAAATTACTACTCATTTGATTTGGATTAAACTTGAATCCTGATTTTAGATTTTGCAATCCTGAAATTCATTATACTTTATGATTGTTTATTAAAACACTTAAATGTGATAAAGCAGTATTTGTAGTTAATTACTCAAAGATATAATTATAATTATTAGAACTTTATATTAATCATTTTTGTTTTAAGATGTTTTAAATAGGAACAAGCCAGAAATCAACAATTTGTAGATGCAAGATTGTTTGAAGGATAACTTTCTTCAAAAGATGTTTGGTACTGATTTCTTAAATATTATGGTAAGAAATTTAATATTTATTGAATAATAGAGGGATATTGCCTTCCTGGGTATAAGAACACATCGATGAGATTTATAAAAGATTTTCTATAAGGAGCTAAGTTTCTGATTAAATAAATAGATCAGGTAATAATTGAAGTCTCCCATTACCCTGAATTAAAAATTGAAAATATATTAAAGCAAATCAAGAGCGATGCGAATATTATAAGGCATCTAAATTATTATACTGAATCTAAGGTTTTGCCTGAGAGAGACTTTTTTTTAAAGTTGTAGGCACTTTGGCTCCTGACTGCTAATAATAATTAGTTAAAAGTCAAAATCGGCTCAGGAATCTTGAAGAGGTTAATTATAATTAATAATAAGCAATAGCAATGAGGAATGATCTTTACTAAGCGAAACTGTAATAATCAATATTTTCAAGTAATTATATAATATATTATATATTTAATTATTATAGGGTCCAAGGGCAAAGCATTAGGATTATTAAAAATATAATCAAAAGTAAGAAGATAATCAACTAAAAAAAGAAAAGTTTTGAATTATAATAAAATTATAAAGATCAAGGAGAAGAATAAATGGCAATATAGCTATCAAAGATGTCTAAGTAAGAATAAATGGACGATGATAAAAAGTTCATCTTTAATTTATTATCAAAAGTGATTATTTTTTAAAATTAATTAAAGTTTATAGTCTTTACATAAAAGTACTTATCATTATAATTTTGCATCTGTTTATATTGGCTCTAAATTAAATTAATAGTTTATTACTTCTTAATTGATAGTATTGAGTCTTCAACAATTATTTTATGTGTTTTATTTTTTATTCTGATGTTTTGATATTCTAATTTTTATCTGTATATTCTTTTTATAATTGAAAAAGCTCCTTCTATACTATGATATTATGATGAATATGGGGCATTATATATTATTTCCCAACCAAATTATTACATAAAGGATTTAACTTTTTTTGACTTGTGCATTTCAAGGTTTTCCATAAATAAATATATTTTTTATTATTTATTTATTTGTTCTAAGTCTCTAAGTGATAGTAAAAATTGATGCTTTTTAATTGACTTCTATTCAAGTTAAAAGTATCCCAGACCTTCTTATTCACTTATAAATACTACAGCCGCCAAAGTGTTAATTGAGATTCAGGATTACTCTATATAAATATTTTTATATTTTTAAGACCATGCTTAATATCTTAAAGAATGTGACTTTTAAATTACTTCATCAACATAAATAATTTTGAATCCTTATTTTCGTATCTTCAATAACTTCTTGAATTAGATGAATCTTTAGCTATCTATTTATTATTATTTAGAATGAGTAATATGATAAGTTATTCAAACTTGTTTATATTTTATTCCTTATTTTTTGAAAATGCGCCTTACTGTCTAGTATCTTAATTTTATTTTTGGATATTTTAGTTTGAAATTGTAAATTCTATCTTTCAATGACAAATGCTGAAAATGCTGTAGTTATTATTATTGAGTCAAATAATTCATCTATTCATTAGTTAGTTGCTATTCTATGGTTTATTTATATATTTATTTACTTTATTTTTGAGATGGCTTCCAGGCAGATCTTTCACACAATGTTTTAAGATTCTTTTTATAATTTGATAGATTTAATTATAAGTCTTAAACATCATTGAGTCTTGGTTAGGAGTTATTGTTTAAAATCTCAAAAATATTACTAATTTATTTTATATTTCTGGGATTATCTAGGAAATATTAGTCATGTTTTTATCTAATTATAATTATGATTATTAATTAATAACTTTCTGTTTGACATGTAACTCTGTAAATTGCTTTTGCAAAGTTCATTTAAGTAAAGTCAAAATTTGATTGGGGTTATATGACATATGAAATTTTGGGGGGGTCTAAGTCGGTGGCAGAAATTTTTTGAAATCCTAAGTCGGTGGCAAAATTTTTTCAAAATCCTATGTCGGTGGCAAAAAATAAAATATGATTATTTTACCAAAAACTCATTAATTGATGCTTAATATAAAAAAAAGTTTTCAATAAAAAAAATAAATATTTAAATTGTTGTATCTAAAAATTTATTTTAAAATTTATATTATTATTTTAATATAATAGATATAGAAATGTAAAGGCAAAAAAGACATTCAGATATTGTAAAAACATCTTAATTAATAATGGATGTAATGAGTTTTATCAAAGATATATAAAAAGTAATAGCAGATCTATAAGAAACTGGAATTTTCGAAAATGACGTAAAATGTTAAGTATGCAGATAGTATATGATGTTAACCAAAAGAAAAGATGCACCAGATGAAGTTGAATACTAATGTAAACGACCATGCAGGAGTAAAAAATCAATTTAATCACTATTTATGTTTCGCAAGCATCAACAACCAATATCAGCATGGTATTTATTGGTGTTTCACTATTTTGCAATGGGATACAGTTCTTCCCAAACAAAGTACAATTTAAATATGTACAATTACAAATTAAATCAGAAATTAATCAAGAATATATTCTAAGATGTTAGAAAAAAGATAGCTAAGTATATGGAGATTTTTCACATCTAAGATGAAAATGAAATACTTAATGGTGATATTGAAGTAGATGAAAGTTTATTTACTCATGGAAAATTCTTGCATGATGAAGGCTAAATTAGAAATTATGTAGGAAATATGAGAGTTGAAAGGCAAATTTGGGTATTCGGTATGATAGAAAGAAATTCTAAGAAGCAAAAGTTTTCATTGTTAAAGACAGAACTAGAGATACTTTATGGGCACTAATACACTAATATTCTTAAGTAGGATCTACTATACATCATGATGGATTTAGTTCATATTAAAATATGCAGTTTTCATACGCAGGATTATACAATAAAAGATATGTTCATGAAGAACTCAAATAAAATTTATTTAATTAATAATAAGAAGAAGATAATGATGACGATGATGAAGATGATGATGACGATGATGATGAAGATGATGATGAAGATGATGAAAATGAAGAAAATAAATTTTAAGATGTTGAAATGCAAGATGATAGTGAGAATAGCAATGCAAATGTAAGACCTAAAAATTTTAGAGGAACTAATTAAATTGAAAGCTTATGGTTTTAACTCAAAAGATATATTAAAAATATTTATAGTACGGTAAGTGATGAAAATTTGCATGATTATCTAATGGAAGCATTATGGAGAAGACAAATAAAAATCAATTAATAAAAGGCAAATGAATCTTTATCTGAGATATTTAACTAGTTAGTAATTAATTAACAATTCTTTGATTGAAAACTTTTTTTTATATTAAGCATCAATTTATGAGTTTTTGGTAAAATAATCATATTTTATTTTTTGCCACCGACATAGGATTTTGAAAAAAAAAAATTTTTTTATGTCTGCCACCGACTTAGGATTTCAAAAAATTTCTGCCACCGACTTAGACCCCCCCGAAATTTTTATGTATCAAACTATAATTTTAGTGTGATATTCCTTAGAAGACTAATGAATTTTAATTTATGTATTAAGGAAAAATTAAGCCAATAAAATTTAATTGAGCAAGTAAACTTGCGATATAGTCCAATAAATACATAAATTTAATTGAAAATTACTTCGTTTTTTAATAGCAATACATAAATAATTTTCAAAGCGGACATGAATTAAAATCTTGATAACAATTCTCAAAACCTCAAGAACATATATTTTAGAACTCTTGAGGGAAGTCTCAATGCCAAATTAGATTGGTACAATCACCTAAAATATTCATGTAAGCTTTTTTTTCCAAATTTATGTTACAGTGGGCTAATATCTACCAGCTTTTAAGAAGACAAGCATGAAATTTATCAAAGATGTGCTCTATTCTTAAAAGGAGCCACTCAAGTCTGCCGACGTGATTTATGTCAAAGTGCTTAATTACCCTGAGCTCAGTGTCAGCAGTATATTCAATTTCATCAAAGACGATTATGTATTAATGAGATACCTTGGGATTTATGATGGTGCCACAGATATCCCTGAGAAACACTTTTTCTATGGTTAGCTTGGGACTATTAAGAACGATTGGCTGACATAAAAAAGAAGAGAACAGCAGCAGGCGAGAAATTATGTTGCTGATGAAGAAATGAAAGGGTAGTCAATAACAATTAGTGAATAATTTCTCTAATAACTTTAATCAGTACCTCATATCTCAAGTAAGCGTACATAAATATTTATTTCTTTATAGAAAAAAATGGGAAGGCCTTGTCGATGCTGAAGAAAGTCAATGGGAAGAAAGTAATAGAAAAAAAGGAAAGGATTTGAAATATCTACAACTCTTGAAAAAGAAGAACAAATTTTCTAAAACCACGCTTAAAATTTAAGTCTACGCAGATGAAAATATGATGATGAGAAGTGCTCCTTCAATATTTATGCTTTTTAATTAATAACATAAATATTATATTAGAAATATAATTTATGTATTAACAAAATTCAGCTTAAATAAATTTCACATAATTTGCTTTAACAAACAAAGGCAGTGTCTTTCACTATTCATAGAATCTTATTATCTTATTGACCTTAATGATTATGTTACAGCATGTAAATTCTTTATATTGCTTAACTTAAAAAACTAACTGATTAGTTACTTTCTTTATTCATGTTTTACCCTGGAAAATAAATTTTAGATACAATTAAATTTCGAAGAATATAGAGCATTAAATAAAAGTTTCCAGTCCTTATTTTCAACTGCCTCTTTGAATAATTTCGAATAGAGTGCTCTTAAATTGTTCAAAAAAATTGTTACCTGTTTTTCTTAATAGTTATGTTCGAGATCTTCTAACACAAGAACAAGGTCTTAAATTTTAATTGATCTCTTTACAATTCGAAAAGCATCAAGTCCATTTTAGGGCTTAATATAACTAATGCTGCTAGAGTATCCAGAGTTATCCACTATTATTTTAAAACTAAGTTTTAACTTTTTGGAGCCCATTTTTTCCATGTAAATGAATCAAAACCCTAAAACTTCTTAGTGAGATTTATAAGTGCTTTGATTTGTAGGGTATAGTTGGGGTTTTATTGGGGTAAGTAGAGAAAACGCAGGTTTTATGTGAATTTTAAGTATATTCAATGATTATTAGGAGATTTAACTCAAACAAATTTATTCTGCTTGTCTTTGTTGTATATCTTGAATATTGCTATCTATAGTAGTTCAAGTATGTCATCTAAGGATAATCTAGGATATTAAGGAGCTCTCACGATTATCATCTCTACTATGCTTTTTATTTCTTCGCAGACATCTTCTTACTTTATATGCTTCAGCTAATTGATTGTTTTTCATGGTTAGTACCAAAATAAGACATGCTTTCCATGTCACTTTTAATATTATAGCAGAAACTGCCCATACAACCCACTAAACTGAACCATTTGTCCACTTTTCTCTGATTGGGAAGTAGCCTGGTGTCCCAAGAACCTTTGCTAATCTTACAATCTCTTATCTTAAGGCTCTATTGAAATCGATAACTAAAACTTCTAAAGGACAGAGGTTGAGCATCACATTTTCAGACTTCAATTCTCTATGAAGATATCCAAGTTCATGCAACTCCTAGATACCCTTAATCATATCTGAAAGTATATCATTCAAGTCATCCGCATGTCTGTTTTGATATAGATAGTCTCTTAGAGTCTTTTCATATTTCTTAAGCCTTATTGCGATGAATCCAAAGCCTATAATAACACCGTTAAGCTTAAGCAAGTTCTTGCAATATCTTTTTTAAGCTTCTCTAATAAACGATACATTCGTTTAGCAAACTCATTCTAATATTGTTCATTCTTAATGAGATAGCTGAAAGGATATACCTTGTATGCAAACTCGTCGACTACTATAAGTTTTTCCTTGCTAGGCACGTTTATATTCAAATATTTTTCTTTACGACTGCTAAGATCAACAGCATTTAATGCAGGAATATACATAGCTCTCTCTTAGAATCATGCTAAAAATATATTGCCTGCATGTTGATACATTGACTCATTTCGTTTCTGCAGCTTGAAATTTTCTCTTTACTCTCTTACAGATTCAAGAGTTTTAGACTTTCTCTTGGCAGGTTTAAGTTTATAAATCTCTTAATCTTACATTAAATACTCGGTTATATGATGCTTTTGCATGTGTCTTTTGACCTTAGCTGAGTGAGTGCAAGACTTCATGCAAGTCGTATATTAATACCTGCCATCCACCTTATCATTCTTGAAATAAATCTTCGCCTTACCAGAATGCCTCTTCAAGCTCTACTCAGTTGAGAAGAAGTTTTAACAATAATTGCATTCAAAGTGTTTTATTTTTCAATTGTTTGATGTTCTTTTAGATCCTCAACATATTCAATTAATGTTTAGACTCCAATCTCTGCTATCCTCTTCTAGTTAGATACTTCAATTTTGAAGACCTCTGCTTCAAACTCAAGAGCTCTTAACTCTACTTCCCTCTCTATATAAATAACTCCTTGCTTTTTAATGGTGCCAAAGTTTAGCTATGATTAACCATTGCCTAGAGAGACTGCTTTACGATTTAATTTAGCCGTGATGTTTAAATTTCAATTTATATTATTGATAAAATAGAAAACAAAAGTGAAAATAAATGCGAAATTTTAAAGCAACTGCCTTTAAATATAAATATGTAAATTAAATTTTATTAATGTAACATAAGTGTGAAATAAATATGAGATAATTTTGAAACAGAAAAGCATAAATACCACTTATTGTGTAACTAATCATTCTAATATTTTATTAATATTTATTTCCTAAATCAGTTGTTATTTAGGGCAGTAGTTTGAAGGAGCTTGAAACTATTTATTTATTATGTTTACAGATATTCTTTATTTTAATTGATTTTTCATTGTGAAATTTAATCAACGCAAGTTGAATGACCTAAATCCGAATTTATCAGACATTAGTATAAATTTATTAGATATAATGCATAGTAAGTTAGAAATTAGATTTTTTAAATCTGAAATATAGTTAAATACTTACTTACTTTATGTTATTTGTTAAGAAATGAGTGTTATTACCAGAGAGGTTTTATCCTTATCTTCAATAGTTTTTGTCCATTTTAATTTTAATAGAAGATTTTATAAATATATTACGTTTTCTGATTACTTAAAACAATTTTTAATTTTCAAAAATTTATGATCGATATAAAGCTCTAATAACCTTTTACTAGTTATAGTTACTATGTATCGGAGTTGGCACTGCAGCACTAATGGTTGATATTGAAGTGTTAGAGCTCAAATTTATTATTAGTTTATATCTATAATTATTATCTAATTTCATGCTTAATATTTTTAATTTTGGTACCAACTTAGATAATATTCAGGTTGGTATTAGTACAAATTAGGAGTTAAACCATTTTGGAACTTTTCCATTAAAACCTCATTAGTTAAAAACTAGTACTAAATAAGTTTTGGTACGGTACCAATTAAAATTAGTACCAGCACTAATTAAATTTAAACAAATTTAGTACTAATTTAATGGAACTAAATTGATAATAATGGAGCTCAATCTCTGCAGTTTTTTACAGCTTCTGCCAACTTTCTCCACGTATCCTTACCAGGTTAACCTCCTATAAGATGCCCATATTTAATACTAAGATTTTAAGCATTAAGATCAAGAACTCTATATATTAAAATTTTAAATTAAATAAGAAGAGAAGGAACAAGGACGGAATCTATAAGTACTGCAATGAAGAGGGTTGAAGCTTAAGAAATGATCTCAAGATTTAGAAGCAAGGAAGATCTTTATCGATACCTCACTCAGCATTGTAAGCATGTGACAGATACTTAATCATATACTATAGTGGGTTTATTCTTTCCAACGATGGAAGGTTACCAAAATTTCATTCTTAAAAGCTATACTCTGTGATGAGAAGAAAGCCTTCGAAAACAATGAAATTAAGTAGATAGAAATACCAAACTACCCAGAGATTTCAGTCACTAATCTCTACGAGGATGCTATGAAAGATGAACAGCTGGTAGTTTATCTTCCTACCAAGAAACAACTCTCTAACAAACTTCCAGAAAGGAGCTTTTTCTTTGGTGTTCTTGGCACTTTAAGGGAGTTATCTCAAAGAGATCATTGAAGAAGCTCACAAGAAACGATTCTCTATTTTTCCAGAAGATTAAATGAAGCAAGGCATACTTATAAGCGAGGCTTGAATTGAAGAGCTTTAGAAGCATCCTTACCTCTCAGGTAATCTTTGATTGATAACTTTTTAGGGAAACCTGGAACTGGTATATTCCTAATGAAAGAGCAGGCAAAGGTTCACAGAGAGAGAGAAAGTCATTGACTATTCATGAAGTGAGCAAGAAACTTTATAAAGATTTTTAAAAGCCAGATGAAATGAACATAGATGCAGGAGCTGGCACTAAGAGAAGATATATGGGCCCAAACAAGCCATAAGAAGAGGAGAAGAAAGAGAAGCCAAACCTCTTAATGGGTTAGTTTAATATGTGAACTCATTCATTCATTTAAATCTAAAACTTATTTATAAACATTCATTCTTCCCACTCTCGAACAAATTGTTGTCTTATCTAAGCTCAGTCTCTTACAGCTACTCTGAATTTAGCAAACTGTATCGATGGGCAAGTCATGCATAAGATGATACAGCAGCAGCTTCTTGTAGTGAGTCTTGATTTAACTCCAATAGAATTCGATTCAATTAAACTGTGGGCTATAGGGAACGTTATATATAGAAGTTATTTTAAACTCTTCATTAGCTCTCTTAGACTCCTAAGTATTATGAACTGAGAGATTATCAACAAACAATATGATCTCTTAATCGTTATATTGATGTCTAAGCTTGTGTAAGAATTATATATACTACTCTCGCTTAATAAAGCGAGGATGATTGACATAACTTTCTAAGCCTGAATCTTTGCTAATACCAGCTTAAATTGCATGGGTGACAACCTTTACTTTTTAGTCATAAACCTCAATGTTATCATACTTCTTGTACCAGGACTTATTAATAAAGGTGTTGAAGGTAAACACAGCTTCATCAGCGTGTATGAACTTGATGTTATTTTCAATAGCCCTCTGCATTTAATCATATATATAGTTTAAATTATTACTATAAAATGGCACTGTGAAATCAATCACTCTCTTCACTCTGTTGACAGTCTTAAATGTAATACCATTTCTTCTATAAATGTTGGCTATAATCTAAGGAGAGATACGCATGTCATGAAACTTACGATGAAACATAAAACCTTTGCTATAGCTGCATAATTCATTACAGGTTTAACTTAGTCTATATTAATACTTGTACCATACCTAAGCTTAAGCAGTAAATCTAAATATTACTCATCATAAATAGACCCTAAATTTTGTTAATTTCTATTTCTCATTTTTAAAATTGCCCTAATATCTCTACTAACCCCAATAAGACCTCAACTATACCTTACAAATCAAAGCTCTTATAAACCTCACTAAGGGGTTTTGGGTTTTCGATTATAACAAGCCAAAGCACTTTTTTAGCATTATAAGATAGATGGAAAATATTTTTGCCCTTATTGTAATAAGCAATATAACCATTCAAGGGATTTAAAATTCCACCTATAAAACAATCATGGCAAGAAGTTTGAAGTCATAGATCCTGAGACTGGTGAGGTCTTCCTTCAAAAAATAAAGCCAAGAGACCCTTTAGAATCTTTGGAACTAAGAGTTATAAAGAAAATAAGCTTTTTAATGCAGTGAGAAACCTTTCAGCTTCTGAGATAGTTAAAATCACTCTGAAGATACAAGCACTAAAGCTTCCAATTTTAAATGTTATTGACCTTAAAGAATGTAATGAAAGTTATCTTATACTTGAGGACAAGCATAACTGATAAGCTGTTCACATACAAGATTTATCCATTCAAATACTTTAAATGACATGAAAAGTATCGAATGGAATTTGTCAATGAGTACTAAGCTCTTACTAAAGCAAGGGATAGACAGTATAGATTTATTATTAAGCTCGATGCGATTCTCCTTTCTCAAGATTATGTTGCTTTTCGTCTCCCTCTATATTAAATGACTTTAAGAAACTATATTGAAGAAAAAAGGATTCAAAAGTAGCTATCCCTTATTCTTACAAATGTTTGCAAAGGCATTAAAGATCTGCACACTTTAGGGTATGTCCATAGAGGCTTGAAGCCAGAGAATATTATGCTTGATTTTTCACCTCTCAGAGTAGTAATAATTGATTTCAATAGATCATAAAGAGTTGAAGCTTCAGGACTTGGTAACTTTTATGGTACTCCTGGATACTTTCAAGAAAGGGAAGACTGGAGAGATGGTGATATTAAGTGGGATGTATGGCCACTAGCAGCATTTAATGCTGAATGCGAGCCAAGAAATGAATATTATAGTTGTAAGAGGGAGAAAGATCCAAAGCAGAGAATACAGCAATATTTAAACTAGAATAATATAAAAGTTAAAATGAAAGATACGGCTGAGTAGATAATCATTAAGCCTGACCATAGAGCGGAGCATACAATTGACTAAATTTTAAGCTGGATAGGAGAAATAAAGTTTAGAAAGTAGCCTCATGATGCAAAAGTATTGTTTGATTGAACATTAAAAATAAAACTCCTCTAATACATTAAAATTTACAATAAAATTAAACCTTAATCCCCTACATAAATCCTATTAAAACCCAAATAAAGTATGCACTAATAGTTCACTTTTATCAATCAAACTCTCAATCAAGCTAATGAAAGAATTTTGGGGTTTTGAATGGCTCCACCAGGTTGTGGAACTCAGACAAAAATAAATATACATTTTATTCACTTGCTATTCTTCAAATCAATTAAGTGACGTGACATGACATCTCCAATAGGCATGCAAATATTTAATAAATTCTTATTAAACTTACAATAATCTTAAGGCCACCTTAACTAGTAATTGATACAATTATTTTTTTATTTTATTTCTTTTTATATTTAAACTGTGTTTATTCTATACAGAGCTTAGAATTTCATATTTATTATTCTATAGCTCCCTATTATTGTGAAGAATCAGTCAAAATAGTGAAAAAAAATATTGTGTATATACAATTGCTTTAATTTAAAGAAATATATTTAATTTATTTAATAAGAGCACATTTTAAAATATTAATTAGAAATATGCTAGATTATTTATAAAATAATTTATTATAAAGAAATAAATTAAAAAAATTGTATGTTTTTGCTATTAAAGTCGTTTGCTTAAACTTCAATTTTTAATATAAACTTAAATATTTTTATTTATTTTTAATTAAAAAAATGAAGTTTGTTTTTAACCTATATTAAGTTTAATTTATTCATAAGTAAAAAAAAGAAAAACTTTCAAATTATTAACTAATAAAATTAATTAATATTTAAAATAAATTAAAATCGATGCATTAAATAAATTAGCAATGAATAATCTAAATGTTTGAATAAATTACATTTTATATAAGTACAAAAGTAATTAAATAAATAAAATATTTGTTTAAAATAAAACTTTTATAATTATAATTATAAATAATCGATGTGATTAATATTAATTCGTTAATTTATTAATTAATATATGTATATATAGTCCTTGTGCTAAAATCTAATAAATATCTGTAATAGCAATCATAAAAATGGTGGTTGAGTTTATAATCTTGCTGACATATGATTTCATATACCCAAAGGATAGAAAAAATTCGAAAGCTTCTGCTCTGAAACCTCTGATCAGCTCAATATTCTATTATCCCGCGTCTAATGAAAAACAAAACAGTATTAAGTTGGAAATAGGAAAAAGAAGCATAAAAACGTGCAATAAAGTTGAGCTAAACTTGAGCATGAAAATTGCGTGTGGTGTCAGTAAATAATCTAAACTTATAAAAGAGAAAATTTATTGCAATAGATGGCATGAACAAGGGCATAGAAATAGAATTATAGTGAATGGTCAAACAAATTTGAAATTATTATTGTTGTAATCCAAACTAATTATTTTTAACAATAGTCAAACAAGGAAAATTTAAAATTTTAAATACAAATTGAGAAAAATCTACTCTTATAGACAATTTGCGGAGGCTCATATATCTGCTTAAGTTGGTAAGTAAGCTCAAAATATAGGGAAATTATAAATTTTAATAACATTTATTACTTTTCCCTCAAGATATATCGTTACCCATTAGATCATTTTTATATAAATAAGAAAAAATTTAATCATAATTTATATTAAGTGTTAGATAAACTCTATAAACTATATCTTATTACAAGGTATACAATAGTATACTGGTCAATATTAACATTCTATAATTTAGATGAATTTCAATAAAAAACTCAAGAATCGCCTCAAGAATTTACTATACTCAACAGAAAAATTTAAAGTATACTTAATATTAATTAAATTTTTTACTATAGATGAATCAACATGTCTATTAAAGTCTTTAGTCATGTCAGAGTGGGTGAAGTAACTAGTATATATTGATGAGGAGCATAGCAATCTATCAAAAAATATGAGTGAGATTATAAGATTTAATATTTTTTAGGTGACAATTTTTTGCTAATAAATATCATCATTGCAATGGAAAACCTTGAGGAGACTATCCTGGACAGCATATGGAAAAATTTAAAGTAAACAAAGCGAGGGTCTCATGTGAGTCTATTAATAGAAGATCTTTTTTTCGAAAAATTTTTGGCACATGCAATGGAATCAACTAAAAACAATGATATTTATTAGTAAAATTGCCCATGTCCAAGGAATGGGATGAGTCTACAATTTAGGCAACTTGACATTAATGTTTCAATTTAAGGAGAATCATGAAATAAATTTTGTAAATTGAAGAAGTCTTATGAATAATAATGTTATTTATATATACACGAATTGATAAATAGGATCATTGCTTCATTTCGACTAGTTCATTTCCAAAGGAGGTCCAACCTTCTCTCACATTGTGCGGTTTAGCAAATACTTCAAGATTTCTCATATCTCGACACATTTTCTGCACGAAATCGTAGACTTCTTCTGGCTTTTAGGAATGCTGCCGAACAGGAGCTACAATGAGATTCTCTGCTCTGTGGTAGGAAACTATATCGTCTACATTGCCTTTCTTAGCTATGATGAACTTTTCAAAGGAGTGCGCAGTGTAAAAACCCCATCTGCAGTGTATTTTTCCTGTTTTAGTAAGCTTGAGCCACATTCCTTCGTCCACTTCCACATATCCGTGCTTCTTAATAAATTTCTAAGCGAGTTCTCACTTTTAGTTGACGACCCATATAATTAGAATACCTCTCTCTTGCACAAGGTTGATGGACATGTCCAAAAACTGTTAATTAGAATTGGTTTCATAAGGTAGAGCTTGTTTAATTCTCCAGGCAGGGTCCATCATTACTACATCTTACAGTCTTCCATATCTGTTCAGACAGTCTTAAGCAATCATCTCCCACAGGCTGATGTCTGTGACATCCCCTTCAAACTGAACTGGATTAGTGAAGATCCGTTTTGTAATGGCTTTAATTTTTTTCTTTATCGCAATAAGTTGGTAGTTTTTGTAAATTCTTATTTTTACAATTTAGTCGCCTTTGTAAATTCCATTCTTTTTTTCCAGTCTAAGATTATCTTAAACAACGTTAATGTCTTATGGTTTTAGTTTACAAGTAGTAATATGGCGAGTACAATTATAGCTCCTCTCATGTTCTTTCGAGCAGTAAACACAAGTCTTTTACATTTTCTTCTCCCAGTCTCTGGTAAGTTTATGTTCTTCCTAGTGCTTTTTTTGTATGTGTTTCCTCAAGGATTCAGGTTTCTCATAGGATTTATTGCAGTAGTTGAAATCAAATCGTTCAGCCTCATTTATTACTGGTAATTTATTTCTCTTGCCAAGCATCCCTCAAATTATACTTAAATTATTTAATTATCTTGCAAAAATTCATAATCAAGGTCTTATAGCTGAGTTTTCTGCATTAAATTAAAAATTTTAAAATTAGAAATTTGTTGCCTCTTTTTTTTAAAAAAATGAGCAATTTGTTCCCTTTTTTGAAAGGGAATGGGTATTGTATACATTTTAAGTTCACAATATAATTCTAAAATTTAGTTTAAGCCTCATAGTAATCCATTGAGTAGGCCTTTTATATTATTATTATACTTTAGTAATTAATAATTAATATATTATTATATTATTATTAAATTATTTTATTAGATATAGTTTAAAATTCATCTCACAACATAAAATATCTAGTGATGGCCAAGAATATAATATATAGAAGCTATAAGAATTATTGAAACTTCAAATTTTGACATAAAATCATTTCGTATATTATTGCGAAATTAGCTATTAAATTTAATGTAAATGGAAGTTATATAAGACTATTTTTTAAAAAAATCTTGAGTTTTAAAGAAAAGTCTAAAATGAGGTCCATTATTTATATAATTTTATATAATTTTAATTATTTAATAATAGCTTGCAGTATTTTAAAACACACCCCAAACATTTTAAGTAGCATTATTCATCTTAAAAATATAAAATTTAGTTTTAGTGTTTAAATGATTAATATAACTAACTTAATATTACATTTAATTTAATTGTATATCTTAAAGTTTCTGGCTATAAATATATTATAATCATAAATTATTAAAAATAATTATAAGTAAGTCTATTGGCTTTAGGGAAAATAAATTATTACATTAACTAAAATTTTAGTAATACAATAAGGCTAAAGCCTTTCATAGTTATTAAGAATAAATTGAATAATTCAATACCATAAACACAATTGTTTTTATAAATTTGATTTATTAATTCTGATTAATATAAATTTTACTAGACTTTATTGAACTTTAGCTTAATATGCAAAGACTTTGAGCAGTAATAAATTTTATAATCAGAAATAAATATATCAAATTTTATCTATATAATCAATTATTTAGGCCTACTAGGGATGGAGAGTAACCAAGTGAGAGCATATGACACCAGAGTGCTCCAACAAAAGTTCAGGTCCAAAAAGGACTGGATCACCTTCCTGAGATATAATAGTAATTTAATTAATATGTATAATTCTTATAGAGGGATATTACCTCCCGCCTGATAGCTAAATATCAATGAGATTTATTAAAGACTTTCTTGCTGGGAAAAAAGAACTACTCAAGAGTGCTGATGTACAGGTATTCAATGTGCCATATTATGAGGAGCTCTCTGTGAAAAATATTTTTGATTAGATTAAGGAAGTCACACAAATCAAGAGATTCATGAACTATTATGACGACTAGAAAATCCTTCCTGACAGAAAGTACATGTACGGCGTCCTCGGCACCCTATGGCCAAGCTACATCAGTGAGCTCATTAAGCATGCTAATAGGATTAGGTTCATTAAGGAAGCTGAAGAGGATAAGCAAGATCAAATTAATATAAGAGAAGACATATATAAGAAGCTCGAGAGTGAGCCATTCCTCTCAAGTAAGTAACATTTATAATAATCATATTTATTTTTGAGACTAAGGGAAAAGCACTGTCACTATTAAAATTCAAATCTAAGCCTAGAGCTCAAAGAAAGTAAAGATAGTATCATGAAATATCGCAGAGCTTTGAGAAATTAAAAAAACTGCGGAAGGACATGGACCAAAGAATATTATGAGGGAGGAAGAAGAGGATGTAAATGATATTCAGTCTAAGTACCGGATGGGAGACGAGGAAATGCAATGAATAAAAATTTATAAATAATTAAATATTATCATGGCTACATATTATTACAAATAACATAGTCTTTCATAAGTCTTAAGTGTCTCTCTATTATCGTCTAAATGATTTATTTATCTACACTCTCTAACGCATTCTTTATCAATCCAACATGCTACACCTAGTTATACCGAAAGTCTTTGTTCACCAGCTATGTCTTATAGTGATGCTTGACTTTCGAGAACACTTCTTCTATGCAGTGATACTCTGACTCCCAACCATAGGCCCTAATCTGACTCTACACAGACCGAGTGTGATGGACACGGAAATTGTCCCAGAATATAATTACCCCCCGGACTGGAGTTCCTCACTTTGAGGTACTCGAGCATTTCTGCACAGTCATTAGCATTTATTGATAAAGGTTTAATCATGTACCCCTTCAGACCTACACTTTCACTGATGCCAACTATCGCTGCAAATGATTTTAAAATAATTCCATGCTTACTCTGCTGACAGTTGTAGTATGGAAGGGCCCAGGATTTAATGTTTGCTTAGAATGGCTTAAAAATCACTTCATAAATGAATATGATCTTCTTTAGTTAGTCTGCCTTGCTAGTAAGCTCCCTAAAGCATGTCAATCTCTGAATTGTAAGATGTTAAGTGCAAACTGTGGTCATTCTCTTCTTAGACTTCATCACTTTATATTTTATCTTGTGCTTCTAGTATATTCTCATAAGTTGGGAGGCTGACAGTTTGTATTCAGGGAACTATCTATGTAGCTATATAACCCTAAACTGGAGAGATAGTCCCTTTTAGCTCTCCAGTGTTGATGCCTAAACTATATAATGAATAAATGCATCAGAGAGAGCTTCCTGCCTCTTTGGGTTTGATTACTCAGTTTAACAATCTCAATGGTCAAGTTATCTGAAGTATTTTTAAACTTAATAGTATGGGATGCCTAAAATTAGAGATACTTAGCGATAACTCGCAAAAACCTTGCTCCTAATATTTTAGGTTTGTGCTCCATATCGTAGATAGCACCCATCCCATAGGTATTAAGCCTATTTTAATATTGGTCTTTCAAGACTTACATTACTTAAAATATATTAAATTGGTAAATCTACAATAATAATTTCACTTTATTTAAGAAATATTTTGATTATGTCTTAGATTAAATGTTTTGTAGTATTTTTAATATTCTAAGAGTTTATATTTTTTTAAACATGAAGATTCTTGCGTCAGAGTATGAGAAATTATCTTCATCAATAAACCTCTAGTTAAACTTAGAACAAGTACTTATTATCATTCTGCATTCATTTGCTATTAAAAGATAATCGTCCTTAAGTTTATAGGTATAGCTTAAATTTTCAATCAGAATATCAGGATTTAAAATGCCCTATAATATTAGATCATGAGATTTTGAGATAAGCATTTATAATTCTATTTGCCCTGCTTCTATTGACTAGTCTTTTTCAGCAACCAAATATTAAATCAAAATTTATCTAATTTATTAGTAAAAATTGCTTTCAATAAAAAACCAAGCTCTTTTGGTTTGATAAGCAGATTCGAATTCAATCTGTCTTCTTTAAGTCTAATAGCTGTTAAATATGTACAGACCAAGATATGAATCTTGATTTGAAATCGTATTAAACCTTAATTCATTTGGAATTATGATTTAAATTGATTCATCCTGCAGCTCTTGAGGTTTATATACCCAGTTAAATAAAAATATTTATAATTATAATTGAAAATAATTAGCTTTGTGAATGCAATATTTATGTATAAGATTTGAGTAGGTTGATTTATTCTTACTTTTGAAATGATAACTGCATATTTATCTAGAAGATTGTTATAGCTTAAATAATATTGAATGTGTTTTTTCTATTTAAGATTTATGAGTTAATTATTCAAATTTGCAGTTTCTACTTCGAAATTTAGAACTAAATCTAGGTTCTTTTAATAAACTACGATAGAATCTTCGAAATCGGGAAATGTATTCGTTATCTTCTCAAATTATTTAAATATAAAATTTTATTGAAGCTAAAAATACTTTATCAAATACTTGAATTATAAATTCATGCTTAGTTTATCTATACCTATCGACTAGTTGATTACAAATTATCTATAAAATTGAAATTCTATAAATTATAATAAAGATTTATCTATAATTGTTCAAATAAGTAATTTTGCTGTGCAATGATCCTCCAAAACTATTCTACGCTCATAGCTGTTTCTATCACTGATTGTTTATATGTTTAGAAACTACCTTAGATTTCTAGTAAACTATCAATATCTATGTAGTTTGGAATTTTTTGTTTGTGTTTCGAATGAATTTGCTATATTATATATTAAAAAGATAATGTAAATATTTTATGATAAAAAAAGCATGCTGAGCTTTGTGTAGTATGATAGCTTTAAGATAGTAATAACTCAGACTATCGCACTTTTCAATTTGTTCTCTGTAAATCATCAAAAGATGCATTGCCTTGTATATATTTATTTGGTTTCGCAACAGAGCACGAAAATCTCTAGAAGTTTCAGAGTAACAGCATTTTCGAAGGTCCTTAAAAATTAAAAGAACAGGGTTTCTATTATGTCTTTGTTTATCTGCTCAACTTTAGACACAAGAAGTTAGTAAATTTAGAATAATTTAGAAGTATATCATAAGAAATTAAGTAAAATAAACTCACGATAAGTTAATGATGCTCCAGATTAGACTTAAAAGTTAATGCAAAATATTGAACTGCTATATGATTATATTCGAGTGATCTTGCCTGATCTTAAAAATTTAATTTATAAAGGTTAATCAATACTCTTTTATATATTATGAGTTTACTTAAAATAGATGCTATATCTAAAAGAAACGATAAGCTTGGACATTTTAATTTTGTGGTTAAATATTATTAATATAATTTAGTTGCGATTAAGTTTCAGATTATGAAAGCTGTACTATTTCTCATTATTACTATAAACAATTATATTGAAGATCTTAGGTTTATTGAATTACTTATAAATAATTTTCTTCCAAATATAGATCTTTCTTGGTTTCTTAGCAAATAAATAGATAGATTAGATTGTTTTATTTATCAAGTGCTTTAAATTATTCAAAAATTAGTAAAAAATTTACTTGCAAGGACAGCCAAGAGATTCACACGAAAGTCTATGAAACTTAAAAAGATATTACAAAAGATCATGAGTTTATGGGTCTTTAAACCTTGAAAGGACTCTTTTTTTCATTATCATCCGAGTTTTTATTATAATATCAATTGCACCTGATATATATTACTAACTTTTTCTAAATCTCTAAGAAAAATATAAAAAAATGCTTATATTTTTTTTGTATTGAAGTTATAAAATCTACTCTACTGGTCAATTTAAAATTCTTGAATTAGATTGCGGTTGCTATTGAAAATATTGTTGTTATAATCAATATTAAAACAACTATTAAGTCTGATTCATTAGCTAAAATGTCAATTAGAAATGCAAAAACCATCATATTCCATGTTATTCAGCATTAAATTATAGTAAATAATTAATTACTTAATACTTTCCTTTATATAAAGAATTTATTTTCTATATTGATTTTAACATTAAACGCAAAAGTAGAGATCAACTGTGAAATCTTATAAAATAATGTGTCAATATTAAATGATTATTTTAGCAGTCTCTAATATTAAATTTGGGATAATTATAACATAGATGCTTATCGTGTCTTCAAGATTTTAATTCTTAAATTTAAATTTATTATAATAACACTATTTAGACTAATATTTTTTTTCATAAAATTTGCGAATTAATTTATATACAGCATATTTATATAAGATTTGATTAAAATGGCCTATAAAATTATAGCATTTAATATTGCAAATCGATAAATTGCATTATATATAGTTTATTATTGAATCCAATGACATTTTTCTAATTATGGAGGTAAGCTTCTTTATTTTTAAAGCTTGATATATTATTATGAATATTGTCATTAATATTCCAAATATGTTTGTTACATGATTGAGAGTATACAACAATATTAAATTCAATGATATTATTGAATTATTAATTCTTAAATAATCCTTTTTTTTCTTTATCTATTAAAAAAATTAGAGGATTTTGAATAAAACCAAAAAAGCTTTAATATGATAAGAAAGTAAAATTATAATTTCATAAGAATTAACTAAATTATTTCAAATAAATGATATTTACACAGATTAATTAATTTTTTATTTTTAATAGAATATTTTAAATAAAAGAGAGTATCAGTTTAATTAAGCAAGTATGATCATTAGAAAAGTAGCACACAATTTATAAAACTTTAACAACCATTAAAATGCTAGAGAGAAATCTTCCTATAATCATAAAATATTATAATAGCATCTTATTTATTAACAATACTAAAAACAAGCGTGATATTAAACATGAATAATTTTGGGGGGGGGGGTATCTGAACCTATGCTGCAGTATTTGAACCTTATGTATTTTATAATAGTTTAAATATGTTTGCATACATGCTTCTAGTCAATTGAGGGTCGGAGAACACGAATAAACATATTTTGATAACGAGGGATCACTCTAAAAGGTAGAAAAAACTACAATCAGTTAGTGAAATAATTTTTGCTATTTTCCCCTTTAAATTTAATTATAAATTTGTCTCTTTTTGATTAAAATCTAATTTGAGCATGCTATTATTCACAAAAATAAAAAGTGAATTTTTAAATTTACTAATAATCTATGATTAATTAATATTGAAAATTCATCTATAAACTAAGTCTAATTTATTGTTATAAATTTTTATGCTTTACCCATGTATTACTATAATGCAATTGGAACGTTAAATTTTTAGTATTAAGCGAGTATAATCAAAATGTGGAGACTGTTATAAATCAATCAAAAATGAATACAATTAGGATTATTTTCATATTAGTATAGATTAACTAAAAATCAAACTGTAGCTATTTCGAATTATAATCATGTGTTTATTTATCAATATACATTTAATTAATTAAACATGGAGAATTCTGATTATTATTTTTTTTTACTTTTCCAAATCATTTCTATTTTAGGGCATCGAACTAGTTGCTGATGTTTTCTCATTCGACATTCCTAGATAATTTTTTTGAGATATCTTCACCATATCTTGATGGTATCTTCAGGGTATCTTCCTCAAAAATCAAAAAATTCAAAAATAATAAAATATAACAATAATAATAGCAATAGTAGCAATAGCAGCAACAATAACAACAATAAATCAAACAGATTAAATTAAAATTAGAGTCTGTGGATTTTTCTAAAAAATCCAAATTTTCTAAAAATTCATAGTATATTGACCTAATGTAAAAGACGATAATTAAGATGAGGATAATTAACATGAAAAAAAACACTGTTTTTTATAATTTTGAAATTCCTTAAGAATTTCAATCAGACTCTAATTTTAATTTAATCTGTTTGATTTATTGTTGTTATTGTTGCTGCTATTGCTATTATTGCTATTATTATTGTTAATTTTATTATTTTTGAATTTTTTGATTTTTGAGGAAGATACCCTGAAGATACCATGAAGATATGGTGAAGATATCTCAAAAAAATTATCTAGGAATGGCGAATGAGAAAACAGCAGCAACTAGTTCGATGCCCTAAAATAGAAATGATTTGGAAAAGTAAAAAAAAATAATAATCAGAATTCTCCATGTTTAATTAATTAAATGTATATTGTTAAATAAACACATGATTATAATTCGAAATAGCTACAGTTTGATTTTTAGTTAATCTATACTAATATGAAAATAATCCTAATTGTATTCATTTTTGATTGATTTATAACAGTCTCCACATTTTGATTATACTCGCTTAATAATTGTTTATCTGTAATATTGCAACTCAGTCAAGCCAATAATTTCCTGTTCCATAATATCTTTAAGTATTTGAGTAGAATAGTTCTCTTCATTGAAAGATTAGATGATGTCTTATTGTAGTCGGTCAAAATATATGTCCATTTAACCCTGGAGGTAGTCCAAATCTAATAGCTTTTCATAGTCATTTATCTTTGAGGTTGAAAATAATTACAAAATATATATATTTTAGTGGGTAATATTATGAATTTGCTAGATTTATAGTAAAAACAACCAATATTGTAAAATAATTTTTCTTGTGAAGTTGAAACCATCATCCTAAAGCACATTCTTAAGTAATTCATATTTCCACTTAATGTTATGGAATGTGCGACTATCCCTGAATCATTTTTAAACTAAGTATTTTAAATTTGGTTTACAGCCTGCACAGCAAAGGAAGTTCCAATCAAAATTAAGAAGAAAATTATAATTGCTTTTTTAAAATTCTGAAGTGATTTTGGGATAAATTTCTAATTTATTTCTTATTTATATCTAAGGGTCTCACTAATGCTTAATCTTGAGCCAGAAGCTGAACTTGACATCAGGCCGTCATACTCTCCATAAACATTTAAAAATCATCAGGATTAATGTCAGCATCGACCAAGAAATAAAGTATTTA
This sequence comes from Oxytricha trifallax, assembly GCA_000711775.1. Classification (NCBI taxonomy): domain Eukaryota; phylum Ciliophora; class Spirotrichea; order Sporadotrichida; family Oxytrichidae; genus Oxytricha; species Oxytricha trifallax. The sequence goes on from ARYC01001805.1 coordinate 31,850, forward strand.
TATTAAATTTATTAATAATGAGGTTTGCGTGTGTTCCCTGTTGATTGTTTATTTGATATTGACTTTAAATATGATGTTGCTTCTTTATATTTTTAATGTCAAACTAGGGCACTATGATAAACTCATTATAAAAAATAGTGCAAATTGGAATATTAAGAGTGTAAATTGTTATATTCTTATCGTATTACACATTTAATGTAATTTTTAAATAAACTAAAAACTCTCTGATCAAAAATTGATCTGGTAGATTGTATAAAAATCATTATAGGAAGTAAATCAGAATCTTCAACAGTCTACTTCAATTAAGACCTGCTAATATTTGAAATCATGTTTGTCCATTTGTCATCAAGTAAGTCAATTGGTAAAAATTGATAATTTAATTGGGATCTAAAATTAATCTTTATATTTATATGATAAAATAAATTGAATGCAATTCAAGCCATTTTTCTTTAATTATTTTTAGATATTAAGAGAGCTTATTTGATTCATTAGAATATAAATAATCAATAAAAACCCAAAACCTAATATGAGTAGTCTAAGGTATAAATTAAGTGTAAGAATTGTTATCTTTTTGGAGATATTAATGGTGAAGAGCTTATGTTATATTTTACAACTTCTATATGGTTTATGCGATATATTAAATGTATGAACAGCTTTCTTTTACCAGTCTATAGATAAACTTTGCTTCAGGTAATCTACAATAACTATGATATCCTCTTGTTTAATAGGTCCTTGGAGAATTGGAAGCAGCTTATCTATAAGTCTAGAGAAAGATATTTTTATCACAACAAATGAACGATTTTATAATGAAATAAAATTATATTTCAGGCTCATATTCCTTCATCAGAGAACGATTAATTTTGAATATCATATCCTTTGAAATTTATAATAGCTAAATCTATATCAAAAAGTAAAAAACTAAAAAAACTTAAAATGCATTAATATTACAAAACTGAAATTTTTATAAGAAATTTCTTATTTTTGAACTTAACTGTAAAAAGCTTTAGAATAATAGTATAGCATTTAAAATTATTCTAAAATTGTTTTATATTTGCATTTACTCTGAGTAAATATTTTTGAACTAAATTTATGAATACTAAGCTACATTCTGATTACATCATAAATAAATATTCTAGAGTCTCCAAAAGAGAAAAACTCATCGTCTTATAGGAATTTCTAATGAAAATTTCAGAATCATTAATTAAAATTCCTGATTCATCAGCTAAAATTACAAAGTATTTTGTAGTTTATATGTAATTGAAGATGTATGAACTTCAATTCTTTGATCGAATGTACACTGCATTTATTGGAATTTAATTATTTTATAAAACTAATTTTATTATAATTTGATGATTACTAGGTTATAATTTGTGGATACTTTAAGCTAAATTTATAGACTACCGGGCAATATAGATCTATCAGATTTCACAAGCCAGACCCTCTTATAAATCTTTTGCATAAGTTAATTACAACTTGGCTTCTTTAGATAGTCTGAAATGATATCATTATGACATTTAGCGATTTAATTTGAAATTAGCATGTTTAGAAGCTGACCTTAAATTTCCTCTTTTTGAAAGCCAGTGATTTTACAGAATGTTTCATTCTAAAAAAATCTAAACTTTTAAGAAATTATTAGATAAATCAATAAGAGTTTATAAAATAATTATAAAGAAGTAAGTTTTTCAATTATGAGAAGAAAATTTCATAATAAAAAAAAATTAATATTAGAAAAATTTTGTAAAAATAATCATCTATTCAACATTCACTTTCAAAATATAAATTTATGTTAAAGTAATGTAGAAATTATTTAAAGATTTTATTAAGAAACTTTAATTTAGAAAATATTGTTTTAATAAGAATCTCATATATGGATTTGCACGATCCTTATTTTGAAAAAAAATTTTCCTTAGTGGAAATTATAAGATTTAATTTATAAATAATTACCAACACTTTTCCTTAATAATTGATTCGATATTAATAAATAACCCTTTAAATTTCTACCGTTGTTAAATTTATGCATTAGAAAGAAGTAATAAGCAATGAGAATAATTATAATTTAACATGGAATGCATACAATTACAAAAGAATTATGAAAATTGAGGGTTTATAATTACCATGAAATATTTTTGGAGAAGGTAGAAATTGAATTTTGAACTAACAGAAGTGCTTGTTTCTCCAAATTTGGAACATAATACGATTGTTTTGAGATCTGCAATTTCTATATAATATTAGTTAGCATACTTTAGAATTAATTAGTTTCAAGTTCAAAGTTCATAACTTAATCTAAAAATTTCTAATGAATAACTACTGCTTCCTCAAAATCGGGTTTATGTTTTATCATGAATTCGAAAGACCTCTTAGTTTCAAGATATTCTTCAACTATTTTCACTCCGATTGAGACAACTTAGTTTATTTAATAATCTTATTTTGAAATTGTTTACCAAAATCTTTCTACTTATAATGCTGTATCGTACACTGATTTTCTATTTGTCAAAAACATTGTGTTTATTGCTAAGATCTAATCTATGTTATAATAAATTCTTAATAAATTAAATTTAGAAAAGGGTATAATTTATAACATGATCTCTCCCCTTATCTTCTTAATTCAATAATAATATGGGAGGGAAGTTTCCTGTCAGTGGATTTTCCCGCCCCCTACGAAAGTTCCATAACCCCAACATTAAAATATATGTCTTACCTTAACCATATTTAAAGAACATTTTTACTTAAATTTTAAGATTTTTATTTATCTAATGTCTCATAATATATTGTAAAAAACGTGTCTAGTAATTTTAATTAATAGTATATGTTACTATGATAAAAAATTTGAAATTTATCATGATTTTAAAAAATACTTGATGTTAATATATGAATTATTATAAAATATTTATGATAAAGATTTTCAGAGATTTATGAAAAATATAATATTATATATGGGCAGAAAATCTTCAGAAATGGGCAGGATTCTACTTTCGTGGAGCAAGAACTTCCCCCAGGTTATATTTTCTAAGTTAGGGGCAGGAAAAACCTTCCCCCCCATAATTTTAATTAAAACAAATTTGACTTCTCTGCTTTCTCATAAATAAGGCTTTTCAAGAACTTTATTATAATCAAATCAGATCCATCTTTGAGAGAACTTTGTCTCTATATCAATTGATACATGGACTGATAAATGTGATTATAGTATATTATCTTGATGTATATTTCAAAGAATTTAATTAGTTTTGACTAATCTGTGATCTTACTGAGAAACTCAAAGTATATGTTAAGCAAGGAGTAGTTTCTGTGATCAGAAAGGCTAATTTATTTTTCTATTTTCAAAAATCATTTATTTCCTTATGTTAAATTCGATGATTCTCCAATATTCTAAATTCTCGTTTCTTTTTCTTGAAGTTTCTTCTAAATTTTATAAACTTTTTCAATTTTAATTAAATTACCTTTTTTCTAATTTAAAAATAGATAAATTTCAATTTTTTTAAAAATTGTAAAATTTTACACATCTTTTTAGCAGAGACATTCAAAACCCCAAAACCCTTTCAGTAGTTTGATTGAGTTTTTGATTGATAAAAGTAAAAATATTAAATTAAAAAGTTAATAAATGGACGAGGAACGAAGAGTACTCACCCTGGTGAGTTTCCAAGTTCTTCTAATATTTGTTAAGGTTGGATAATCGTCCTAAGACACTGGATTATGCTTATTAGAGACTCTAGAGGTCTTCTTGTGAGTCCTCCTGCTTTCTAATTTGATAAGGGCCAGCTTCCACTTCAGAGGATCAGAAACTGATCGGATACAGGCCACATGTCAGATTCTGATCGTTGCCTAGCCTGATGAAAAAGGATACAAGTGAGGTTAACGAGTCAAGTCCAACACACGAGCATGATGTGATGAGTATCTTGGCAGGAGTGAAACTACCTGTGTAAATTAACCTAACATTAATTATACTCGTAGAGCCCTTGAGCTCTCGATGTGAGATAATTATTATTATTATTGATAAAACTAGACTATTAGTGCATACTTTATTAGGGTTTTAGTAGGGTTTATGTAGGAGTTTAATGTTCAAATGTATTGTATATTAGTGTGTATTAGAGATTCTTTATTTTTACTATTCACTCAAACAATACTTTTGCATCATGAGGCAACTTTCTAAACTTTATTTCTCCTATCCATCTTACAATTTAGTCTATTATATGCTCAGCTCTATGGTTAGGCTTAATGATTATCTACTCAGCCATATCTTTCATTCTATATTTTATCTTATTCAAGTCTAAATATTGCTGTATTCTCTGCTTTGAATCTTTCTCCTTCTTACAGCTATAATAATCATTTCTTGGCATATCGCATTCAGCAATAATTGCTGCTAGTACCCATACATCCCACTTATATCACCATCTCTCCAGTCATTCCTTTCTGGAAAGTATCCAGGAGTACCATAAACGTTGCCAAGTCCTCAAGCTTCAACTCTTTATGATCTATTGAAATCAATTATTACTACTCTGAGTTGTGAAAAATCAAGTATAATATTCTCTGACTTCAAGTCTCTATGGACATACCCTAAAGTGTGCAGCTCTTCAATGTTTTTGCAAATATTTGTAAGAATAAGGGGCAGCTACTTTGGAATCCTTTAATCTTATATGTAGTCTCTTAAAGTCATTTAATCTAGAGAGAGACAAAAAGCAACATAATCTTGAGCAAGGAGAATCGCATCGAGCTTAATAATAAATCTGCACTGTCTATCCTTTGCTTTAGTAAGAGCTTAGTACTCATTGACAAATTCCATTTGATACTTGTCATCTCATTTAAAGTAATTTGAATGGATATATCTTGTATGCGAACTGCTTATCAGTTATGACTTTTTTCTCAAACTTGTCCTCAAGTATAAGATAACTTTCCTTACATTCTTTAAAGTCAATTACATTTAAAATTGGAAGCTTTAGTGCTTGTATCTTCAGAGTGATTTTAACTATCTCAGAAGCTGGAAGGTTTCTCACTGCTTTAATAAGCTTATTTTCTTTCTTAACTCTTTGTTCCAAGGATTCTAAAGGGTCTCTTGGCTTTCATTTTTGAAGGAAGACCTCACCAGTCTAAGGATCTATGACTTCAAACTCCTTGCCATGATGGTTTTATAGGTGAACTTTTAAATCCCTTGAATGGTTATATTGCTTATTGCAATAAGGGCAAAAAAATTTTTTTCCATCTATCTTATCATGCTTAAGATAGAGCTTTGGCTTGTTAGAATGCTTCTCGAAGATATGACGCTTAGGAGCAGATTTATAAGTGAAGTTCTTTCACACTCTTCACACAAATGTAATGCTTTAATTTCTTTTTTCTCTTCCTCCTCTTCAACCATTTTTATTGGAACTTCGCATTGAATTTCTTAGCTCTGCATTTCTATTTAACAACTGAATTGTTATTCAAAGTCTGAGACCTAAGGTTAGAGAATTTCAGGTTCATACTAGGTAGAGGCATCAAAAGTCTCAATTTTCTTTTAATTCATGAAAGAAAGTTTTTGCTGGCAAATACCAATCAATGCTGCTTTTCTTAGTAAGTTACCGCTCATTTAAAAAGTACTATTAATAATTATATAAGCTGTTTAAATTATACCTTTAATCACAAGCAAGAGCATATCCTCAAAGATTTAGAGAGGTTTAATGGGAACAGAGTGCCTGACACTAGTTTTATATTTTTTAACATTTGAGATAATTTATATACTATTCCATCCATTTTATACATTAAAATGCACCTAAATTTGTTTTGTGAAGTTAGGTAGTGCCCCTAAATATGTTCTTGTAAAGTTAGGAGGGGAGGTTTTAAATTTTGATTTTTTTTATGCATCACCTAATAAGGTTTTGAACTATAATTAAACCTTCTAATTACGTTTTAAATAAATTAGGAGCACCACCTAATTAAGTTAATTATTATTAGGAGCAATTTAATGGAGAAAGTTTGATAAAAATGGAATTCAAACTCTGAAACTTGGAGAAGAGAAAGTTCCTCCATCTTTATATATTTTTATGATTCAGGTTGACCTCCAAGTGGATCTCCCTATTTAGTAGTAAAATTTTAGTAAGTTCAGAATTGACATCCATAATTTTAAATTTCATAAATATTTATAGAAACTGGAAGCAAGATGGAATCTATGAATGATGCAATGAAGAGAATTTAATCTCAAAATTTAATAGGAAAATTCAGAAGTAAAGAAAATCTTTACAGATACTTGGTATAAAAAGGCAAGTTATTACTTATAACTAACTTATTAACTTTAGTTGGATTGTTCTTACCAACACAGGAGGGAAAAAAAATATCATTCTTAAAGGCATTGCTTAGTGAAGAGAAAAAAGCTTTTAAGTCTAATGAAATCAGAATGATCGAGATACCTAACTAACCTGAAATGTCAGTAACAAACATCTATGATGATACTATGAGTGGTACAGATGTTGCTCTCTACCTTCCATCAAAGCTGCAACTCCCAAATAAGTTGCCAGAGATAAACTTCTTCTTTGGCGTCCTTGGAACTCTGAAACCTGAGTACTTAAATGAAGTAATTTAAGAAGCTCACAAGAAACGCTATAGCATCTCTCCTGAAGAAAAAAAGAAACAGGGAATTAAAATCAGCGACACCTGGCTCTAGGAACTGAAGAAGCATTCATCTCTAGTAAGCTTAGTCTTCTAACTTTATAGAAAAGCCTGGCACTGCTATTTACTTGATGAAAGAGCGCAGCAAATTAAACAGAGAGAGAAAGTCTCAAGTAAAGCATGAATTGAGTAAGAGACTCTTTAAAGATTTCTAGAAGCCAGACGAGATGAACATTGATGCAGGAGCTGGCACTAAGAGAAGAAACATAAGCCCAACCAAGCCTTAAGAGAAAGAAAAGCAAGAGAAGCCAAACCCCTTTACGGGCAAATTTAATATGTGAACATATTCATTCGTTTAAATCTAAAACTTATTTATAAACACAAAATCTCCCTTCTCTGCGCTTAATTTAGCTTTATCATCGCTGACTCTCTTAGCAGCACTCTTAATAAAATCTACTGTACCTATCTTCAAGTCGTGCATCAGATGGTAGAGCAGCAATTTCTTATAATGTCCTTTCAATAACCCCCAATATAATTCAATTCCATTAAACTAAGGGCAGTAAGGAACATTAAATACAGGTGTTATATTTAGCCTTTCTTATTCTTTCCTTGAGTCTTTAGTTACAAGTTATCAACGAATAGAATAATCTCTTAGTCCGCGTACTTATCTCTGAGTTATTGCAAGAACTTAATATATTTAGTCTTTATAGAACGAGGGTGAATAACATAAGTCTAGAGGCCATTATCTTCACTTATTCCACCAAGAATAGCATGAGTTTAAACCTTAACTTTTTAATCAAATACTTCTATATTACTATACCTCTTGTACCAAGACCTTGATATAAAGGTTTGAATAAATACAGGTTCATCAGCATGTATGAACTTTATATTATGCTCTTAAGACCTCTGCATTTAATCGAATATATAATTTAAATTATTCTTATAAAATGGAACATTAAAGTCAAATACTTTCTTTATGCGATTGACTGTCTTGTAAGATATTCCATTTTTTTTATATATGTTAGCGATCGATTAAGCAGAGATGTGAAGCTCAGGAAATTGGCGATGAAAAATCACAGCCCTCTAAGCTAGAGAGAAATGAGCCCAGTATTAAGAGCCTTATCATTAATAAGATAATCAATCTGATGTTGCAAAAGTTTTAAGGGTCTCTTTGGCTTAGAATTAAGATGCTCTCTCTTTAAGTTCAATGCTAATAGAGAGTGAGACCTAAAAGTAGCAAGTGATTATGGAGCAGCCTTGCTATAGATGAATAATTTAGAATAGGTGTGAGTTGATTACCATATTCATCGCATTCAAAACCCCAAAACCCCTTAATGAGGTTTATAAGTGCTTTGATTTGTAGGGAATTTATTAGGTGCTTATTAATAGGTTTTAATGTGAAATATATAGTAAATGTATTTAATTTAATCACTCAAAATGCACTTTGGATCATGTGGGAGAGGCCTAAAGTTTATCTTACTTAACCACAACTCTATCTGCTCTATTGATATGTCTGATCTTGAGTTTGGTTTTATTATTATTGATTCTGCCATACGTTTTAATGATTGAGAGACTCTGGATTTGTCTATAAACTACTTGATTCTTTACATAGCATCTTTCTCGCACCTTGTAGAGTAGTAATCGTTGCGAGCATATCGCACTCTATTATAATTGCTGCTAAAGCCCACAAATCCCACTAAAAGTCACCATCTCTCCAGTCTTCTCTTTCTGGATAAAAGCCTTGAGTTCCCATTACAGTTCCAAGCCTTGAGACTTCCACTCTTTAGGCTCTGTTGAAATCGATTATTGCTACTCTTACTGGAGAAAAGTTTATCATAATATTTTCTGGCTTTAAATCTCTGTGAACAAACCCTAACTTGTGAAGCTATTTAATGCCTTGTATGGTCTGAGTTGCTATTTCTCCAAGTTACTTATGATTCCTTTGATCTGTTATGAAATCTCTTAGAGTCATTTCATAGAGTGGTAGTCTGAAAGCAGCATGATCCTTGGCAAGGAGAACAGCATCTAGCTTGATTAAGTAACTACAATCTTTAAACTTTGCTTGAGTGAGTACTTGATACTCATTTGTAAACTCCATCTAATATTTATCATCACTTAAGAGATAGTTGAAGGGATACACCTTGTATGCGTATTGATGATCATTGATAACTTTCTTTTCAAAGGAGTACTCTAGAATAAGATAACTTTAAAGAGAAGTATCTAAATCTATCTACGCAAGAACTGGTATTTTCTTGTATTCAATTTTGATCATGATTTTTGTGATTTCAGAGGTTAGTTGGTTACGTGCGTTCTTTACGTACTCTAACTCACTAGCTTATTCAGGCTCTACCGCTTTAGAATATTCCCTCGATTTTCTTTTGTTGAGAAG